>JACEVL010000831.1:1155000-1440000 GCA_020284085.1 Aporrectodea caliginosa | reverse complement strand
TTTTCCAGCAGCTTTTTCTATCGCGGTGCTAACTAAAACAATGAAAACAAGTTGTCAGGTTCTTTTGTTTTTTTATTTTTTTTAGATCATTTAGGTCAATAATGTAAAAAAGGCAACTGATACACTCGCTGTCTGGCTTTTCCACCAAATATTTCTATGGCCGATGGTTGACATATATATAGCCTATAATATAATTGGTGCCATGGTGTGTTTCAAATAGGTGAAATAGATACAATAATGGTATTGAGCAAAATTATTCTTTATTTTTTTTTATATACAGTAACTTATAATAATTGTGTACAGAAAACAAAAAGAAGAATAAGATGAGAAAATGTACAGTGCATACCCGGCTGAAAATGGTTAAGGATGACACGAGTGTATAGCTTCATAAGTGCTAATAGATAATATTCAATAAATATGGTTTATTCCACAATTGAGACAATAAAACTTGACATTTCAATTGTAAACAGTTGCATTGTTTGACCTACTTCCTCCGGTGGTTTTCAGGCTGCTGTTGTTGCAGCTAACTATCCCGTCTGCTTCGATACAAGTGATGTTGCCTTCATACAGAGACACTTTGCTGTTTATATCCCAATCCACGGAATAGCGTTTCTGCATCGCGTCGTCTGAATTCGATAATGATTTCATGTAACAGTTTGATGGCCAATAATATTCTGAGAATGTTTCAGGTCAGTTTCGATATGAATGCTATTGAAATGTTTGTGATTCTAGGCTATTAATCTCTAGGCAGATTTTCGTGTCTAGTACCAACAAATTCTTGGTGCAATTTGTGATTGGTTGCAATTGGGGCTAGATCTGTACAATTGCGGGAACAACGTATCCTCATAAAGGGATTTACTTGAAATCGTTCGTAATCGTAATCGTAATCGTAATCTCCAAACTTCGAAAGCGCCACTCGAAAGCCAAGCGCAGGGCACCAGCTTATTCACGAGCGCTGCGTCTATTGTATTGTATTGTATTGTATTTAGACATTTATAAAGCGCTTCTCACAGTAATACCCAATCAGAAGCGTCTAGTCAGAGGGGTTGTCCAAAAGAGTAGTCCGAGGGACGCCCGAGTCCGGTTTCCAGAGGATCAGAGAGGGCACAGCAGATATTAAGGCGGGTGTCTTTTAGGTCGAGGATTGGAAGGTACAATGATCAGAAGAATCAGGATAAGAGTTCTTGAAAAGGAGAGACTTTAGTTTCGAGTGGAAAGCCTTGGGGTGATGGATAGAGGAGCCTGAGGCAGATGATGGTGGATAATTGGGGATGATGGTGGAGGAACCGAAAAAGTGCGGAATTCAGGAGGTAGATCGTTCCAGAAACGCGGTGCAGTGTTGGATATTGCTCGGTTGGAGAACTTGAGATGAGTTGTGGCCGGGGGTCTAGAAAGAGTGAGAACGGAGGATGATCGGGTAGAACGGGTTGGCTGGATGGTGAAGAGTTCGCGGAGATATCTGGGCTGGGAGTGTTGTAGGGAGTTGTAGGTTAGCGAGAGGACCTTGAAGTGAATTCGCTCTGGGATTTTTAACCAATGGAGTGATTTGAGGATGGGAGTGATGTGATGATGCTTGGGCGTTCTGGTGACGGCTCTGGCTAGTGAGTTTTGGATGAGCTGCAGACGCTTTAGTTGTTTGGCTTCAAGGTTGAGAAAGAGGGAATTGCAATAGTCGAGCTTTGAGTGGACAATGGAGGTAGCAATGGTGGAGGCAGTTTTGAAGTCGAGCATGGGTCGAATGCGGCGGAGGTCACGAATGTGCATGAAGCAGGAGCGCGAGAGGTTGGAGATGTGATTAGAGAAGGAGAGATGTGAATCAAAAGTAACACCAAGATTGCGCACAGGGGCGTCAGAGGTGAAGGTAAGAGATGAAGAGTTAGTGGATAGGTGTATTGAAAGGTCAGGTATTTTCTTGATTTGGTCAGGAAGGCCCAGGATGATGAATTCTGTTTTGGAAGGGTTGAGGCAGAGCAGGTTGGACGACATCCATTGAGAGACTAGGTTAACCACATTGAGTAGTTTTGCAATGGAAGTGGGAAAAGAGCTTGGGGAGAAGGTATATAGAGTTGGGTGTCGTCTACATAGAGATGGTGGTCAACAGAAGAGGATTTTATGAGTAAGGCAAGTGTCCCTCTTTCTTTTTATATATGTTAAATAAAAAACAATATGCGTAATCAGATCAATACATATAACGCACATCACACAAGCATTGACGGCATTCTTCCCTATCGAAGACGTTTCGGGTCTCGTTTTAAATGCATTTTAGTCTAATGCATTCTCTGCAATCATCTCAAACCGTAAGTGGTCGTGCATGGTTTTTGGGTATACGTCGCTAGTCAACATACAGCAAGTACCTTTACTCTAAAGTTACGAAATACATGCAAACAATTATGCAAGCAGAATGGCCAAATTAGAATCATTTCATTTTCTTTTATTAGTTAATGAGCTACAAAACCGAATAATGCATTTAGGTCTATCCCCTAAAATATTTGGTACAGTAAACCAACCAGCGGATGCCACGTGTTTTGCTAATTCCACTCTGTTTTTGCTGAGGTCTTCTGTCCATGTTGGAATTTCTTCCAACCCTACACGTTGACGACTAGGACTTGCACTAGGACTTGCACCCATTACTCTTTCGTTTATGTGCAGTCCTAAGAACCTGGTACTCAGTTCTTAGAAGATACGACTCAAATCCTGAAAAAAGTAGCAAACTTAGCAAATGCCTGTATTCATTGCTCACAGAAAGACATTTGATAGGACACTGAGTAGGCTACAAAAGTTAACTGATAACAGCGAGGTGAAAGAGATTTTCAAGTAAGTTTGAAACTATAATGAAAACCATTTCTCATTTACTCGTATTTTCAATCCAAAAAACGACAGATAACACAAATTTATTTATCAACTTCGTTGTAAAAAAATCTAAAAAAATGTAGGTTATGCTATAGGCCTATGTGAGTAATGACAGGCCTAATTATTACTAGGCCTATATTTACTAAAAATCTAGGTCGGTAGATAAAGCTTGAAGTTGAAACTTATTTGAATATACGTAGCCTATAGGCCTAGATATGGTCAACGCACTCGAAACCTGATTGGCTATCTGCAAAAAATCGTATTTTTATTTAGTAAAAATAAGTAATCCAGATTGATAAGCCTACCTAAGCCGCGTCCTCGAAAACTATGTTTGCTTTCCAATTTATTTCTAAACAGTAAGTTTAAAGCGCATTCACGTCTAATCCTAGACTAGACGCCCTATCGAAAACGAAAACGGAGAAACAAGAATGGTCTTTCAGGTTAGAGTCGTAAATGGTTTTGTTGGGGTTTTTATCGATGGTTATATGCAGCTATATTTAACTCTTAGAGAATTCAGCCAAGATTATTGTTGAATAAGCAAACATCTGAGAACTGTTAATTATAGATGTAAGAAACTGCATCTTTGTAGTTTCTATAGGCCTATATATAATATTATATTAAAACCTTTAACTTTAAACAAAGCTTCATGTAAATAAAGGTATTAGGATTACCATTTACCACATGCAGTAGCAGTCTGATCTTCTGAATATTGACCTACTGTAATTACAGCTTAGTTTTGGTGCGCTATGAGTTGATGATTTATACATTGGAAAACGGCACGATAGAAATTGCTAATTACAATTAAAATTACATTTTACTTTAAGGTGGATTAATTTCTGGAGTTAATTGACTTCGAATATGCACTTCTTTAGACATAAACAGATGGCGCAACCAAAGACAATGCCGGAATTTAACCAGATAGGTAGATAGGGCTACAACCATCCAATGTGCATAATTATGCAGGCCTACTGAAGGCTACTCACCAATAATACGTATGGTCGATATGGAATGTGAGTGCTGTGAATGCAGTGTGTGGAACAATATGAGAGTCGGTACTAAAGCTAAGTGGACACAACGTGGTTTAGTGTTTAGTAGAAGATCCACCCTTCACGACTTTTAATATGAATAGGCCTAGGCCTAAACTTCACTACGCCGACGGCTGCCTCATCGGCAAACCGAGTTTTCAGTCATATATTATAAGATTAATGGCGTATGTAAGCTATATCTGGTTTATCTGACCCGACAAGATGGAATGAGCTCCATCTGGATATATGCGCCAACTCCCGCGAGCAGCGAGGTACTTCCTCTCAGTTCCATTTGCTGCCTAAGACTACGTTTTCCCGCTAGGCCTCTGGTAGGGGAGCGAGTCTGAGTAGATTTTGAAGGTGCCTTAATCAAGTTCTTATTGATTGATTGATTGATTGATTGATTGATTGATGGATTGATTGGATTGATTGATTGATTGTGGATTGATTGATTGTTGTTGATTGGATTGGTTGATTGATTGATTGGTGGTGGTGGATTGATTGATGGATTGATTGATTGATGGTGGTTGGTGGTGGATTGATGGATTGATAGATGGATGGATGGATTTATTGATTGAGTGATTGATTGATTGATTGATTGATTGATGGTGATGGATTGACTGATTGATTGATTGTGGTGATTGATTGACTGATTGATTGATTGATTGATTGATTGATTGATTGATTGATTGGTTGGATTGATTGATTGATTGATTAATTGATTGATTGATTGATTGATTGATTGATTGATTGATTGATTGATTGATTGATTGATTGATTGATGATGATTGATTGATTGATTGATTGATTGATTGATTGATTGATTGATTGATTGATTGATTGATTGATTGATTGATTGATTGATTGATTGCGTTTGAATGCAAATGCAAAGCAACAGCGATGAGAGTGAGCCATAAATTCAATCATTCATTACTCATGAATTTACATAGCGCCCTTCAAGAAGCCTACTCAGAGGCGCTTCCAGTCCAACCACGGTGATACAAATAAATCCTATTGGAGAAGGAGGCGAGTTGACAAACAGTTAAGTTAGAAGGCGTTGATTCTCTAATGACTGCATCCATTCCAGGTAGGCGCGGATAGGACTGTTTCTCTTACTTTACACGCAAACTATATAAAGCAATGGAGATGTTGTCCAATAAGAAGTCTCTTAGTTTATTCATTATTCATCCGTTCATTCTTTCGTCCAAAGCAGGTGTATACAGCCTCTTACAAATTACGCGCTATACAAACCTTCAACAAACCAAGTGTTTTTATGGACGCACGCACATGCAGGAGCTAGGACTGCTAGGTCTACCATAAAATTATGTGGTAATCATCTATTTCGATTAAGCAGCAGTACTACAACGTAAGTTCTATATATATATATACAACTTTATTTTAAAACTTTAAGCAGGAACTTTAACAAAGGAATAATAAAATACTCCGCAGCCAAAGTAATCTCTATGCAGATACTGGGGGCTAATGGTCAAAGCGTCTCTCACACATGCAGGCTTAATTCTTACAAGTAAAATCGTTGAATGGTTAATTTAATCTAATAGACTACATCACAGTCGTAATGCGTGATCGATAACCTTTACCCCGTACAGCAGTTCTAAATCTGCTCACTGCAAAACAGGGCTGGTGGTATAAACTGCTAAAACTTTAAGTGCTCCCGGGCAAGCTGGTCTGGCGTGGAGCAAGGACGCAGGTTCCATTCCAGGGAAGACATTGCCATCTAGTAGCGGTCTTCTTCTTGACCTTCAAGCAGATAAAACAGAACGAATATTCGCAGTTGGTGCAGTTGACGTGTCCACAGGCTTCCTTGTGTTCAATGAGAAGGCCGCACTTCGGACACCCGCGAATACTCGGACACTCCAGGCAGTTGTTGATCTTCTTGGTCACACAGGTGGCAATGATCCGGAGTCTTTTATCTTTCCCATCACAATCTGAATTTCCACAACCTCCACTGGAACTGGACCTTAGCCATTCGTTCTCACAAGCCCAGCAGAAGTCGAATCCTGCTCCTCCGTTAGTTTTGGTGCAAATGGGACAACGGACGCAGTTGTTACGGACTTCCGGTGCCCGGAAACACCAGATCTGGCATCCTGGGCACTTCTGCATTCCGCTGGCCTTCTTCAAATAATTCTCGGCAATCTTCTTTTCGAATTCGTGCATCTCGTCTGTTGTAAGACAGGCCACATGACGAACGAGAAAGTACTCCCATTCACGGTTGCAGTTTCCCTTTCCCATACAGTTTACGGCAGGACAGTAGAACTTGTATTTACCTTCCGTCAGCAGACTCTGGCAGTAGCTAGTCATCGAATCGGGTCCTGTTAAACACAAAAACACAGATAAAACACGTCTATGATTACAATTAATTGTACATGGGAAAATACCTTTAAAGAATTTTACAGCACTTCTTGCCTAGCAATAGCTCCGACAATCCTCGATCTACTTGAAGTGTTTAGCCTACTCGAGTATTGTTCCAAGTTTGTACTTAACCCTCGGGCTACCAAAGGGGGTGGCCACCCCCCTAGGTTTTTTCATCTCAAACTTTTTTCCGTATGGAATAAAAATTTGACCTTTTAGGTAGCTGTAGGGGGTTCATTTGCACACGTTTTGAGGTAAAATGTGAGATGATATCTCACACCGTTCAAAAGTTATACCCAATATACCCGAGGTACCAGGGGGGGGTGGATACCACCCCCTAGATTTTCGACTATATCTTATCCGTCATTTAATATTAAGAGACACAAATTATACCATTCTATAGAGGGAATGTGGGGCTACATTTCTATGGTCACTGAGTTGACCTGAGACAACCGGAAGTGCTCAAAATAAATTATAATACGCGTAACATGCGTGAAAAATGGCTGAATGGAAGGACTCCCCCCTTAGTTTTTGTCTGTAGCGTATTCATTTGTCTTCCTGGAAGAGAAACAAAGACACCATTCTTTAGAGGGAATGAAGGGCTTCATTTGCATACCTACATCTTTGTCTTTTTGAATACCGGAAGTGATCAAAATAAATAATAATACGCGTAATCTGTGTGAAAATGGCTGAATACAGCGTTATAACGTAAACCGATATATATGTATGGATATATATGTATGGATGTACATTTATACTATATAAACATGTGTAGGGATGATTTTGTGTATCTTTTATACATAGATTAGTTTCAAAACACACATAATCTTATATTTGTTTATCCAAAAAGTACAAAATGTACGCAATAATATACAATATTGCTAATTAATGGGTCCAATTGTTAAAAGTGATGTAATTTCGAGGTGCATTCACATAATGTACAACTAAATACACCATTCTGTGCAGAAATGAATGCTGAATCCAATGCTATATTACAAGTTATGATATGTAAAACCAAACACGAAATCCAGGGGGGGTAACCACCCCCCCCTTGGTAGTCCGTGTTACAAAAAAAGCTTGGTAGCCCTAGGGTTAAGCATGTTATTATTAGCAGTGAGCATTGGAGCAGGCAAATAGGGCTTTCTCATTTGCAATACAAAATGTCACCCCACTGAATCTCTCCTTAATGCTATCTAGGACAGAAGTAGCCTAAAGGAAAGATTCAGAGGCCTTGAAGTACGTAGGTAAGTATAGGCCTACGTAGTTCTAATGTTACACGTTTTTAACGTAAAGAAACATATAATCAGCAGTAGTATTCAGACAAAGAAGTGGACTTAGTGACTGACCAATGACATAGTGACTGACCGATGACGTGACCGCATGGCATCCTGGCTCGTTTCTTTGTCGGACTGTCGTCGAAGCTGATCATGTCAGGTTCCGAGGGAGACGTCGTGACGGTTATGAATCCAGGAAGCGGAACCAGTTCACGGGTTTTGGCCTCGATTGCTTCCAGCGGCCATATTCCACCCGTAAGACGAACGAGTAGAGTTACAGTGGATAGATGAATTATCTGGTAATCCTTCAGAGTTTTTCCTTCGTTATACTTCAGTATTTCCTCTAGCAGATATAAAGACAAACTTCTCATAGCATATATCTCATACAAAAAGCAGTTGAATAAAACATATTTTAACAGCACAATAAAGCTAGTAGCATAAAACTAAAGCAAAAGATTATATTGATATGCATCGTTTAACTTTAGGCTGTACTACTTTTCAAGTGATTTAGCCAATTTCTATTGTATTATGTTCAAGACACTTAGTATACAACCTTTTGAGTTGGCCAACCTCACAAAAGCGCCGGATATAAGGCTGTTATAAGCAAGTGCGTTTATGCGACGAAGCAAATTGTCTTGCAATATATTTAAAAATATCAACAAAAGGTTAGACCTATGCCTTTCTTCACTTCCTGGTCGCTACGCTCTCCGCTTGTCCGCCAGAGGCCGTCTGGTTGTTCCCCAGGTGCGCGAGACTATTGCTCAATCAAGAAGCTTTGCTGATGTCGGCTCCTCTAGTTGGAACCTTCTTCCTAAGGAACTGCGGTTTGAGCTCCTCATCCTTTCTCTTCCCCTGTTTTCGAAACGCCTGAAGTCTATTTTATTTCTTAATGATAGCACTGACCTGAGTCGGCAATGCCTCTGAATCGCTGAGTGGCATTATATAAATATCCTATCACAATATTACGCCTTATGTGAAGAAATGTTAAAGAAATCTGTCTAATTTACAAAGATAATAACAAACATTTTGCGGCTGATTTCTTTCTAGCTAAATGGGTTTCATAACTTGAATATGAGACAAACAATGGCAGGCAAGATACATGTAGATCTGTTCTATGAAAATAGCCATAGCGAATAATTAATCCCATACCTAGACATGGGTCTAGGACACTCCCTCCGGACATCTCCCCCCACCCAAAGTTGGACTGATGAAAATAATTCTTTACTTTAATAGAAGTTAAATTGATGACAGAAATTCATTTCCATAAATAGAAGCTGGACTGATGAAACAAATTCTATGCTTAAATAGAAGCTGGGTTTATGAAAGAAATTATGTGCTTAAATAGAAATTGGATTGATGAAAGAAAACCTTTGCTTAAAATATAAGTTGGACTGATGAAAGGTCTATGCTTCAATAGAAGTTGGATTAATGACAGCTTTCATGGACAATGGTAGAGTTACCTACATACTGTTCCGAGGGGAATGTCCGGGGGGAATGTCCGGATACCGCAAGGCATATTTATAATGCGCATCATTTGAGATAAACTATGCAACTAGGTTTTTGTTAAATACTCCAAATGCAAGTGCTATGTCTTCGGGTTTCACTCCGCTAGCACATTTTTTGCAAACGACTCTGTAGAGATCATCCACTTTTGCATTCTACAGAAAAACCAGAAGTCTAGTGGTACCAAGCTGTGTAATATGTAGGCCTATCAGTAACATACAGCCTAGGCCTATTAAAATATTATATCAATAATATGTATCTTCACTACTATCGATACTGTATAATACATCATGAATATTATTCTGTAATAATACGACACGCCGACACAGTATATAAATGGTATCAACTGCTACACATCTCCCTTCAAATGCCCTTGAAAGGCGCTATATAAAAACTAGGCACTTCAAATCAATATAAAGTAAGTTCTTATAATTTGCGCGCTGAATTTGAATGGCGATTCATGCATGATTATGTCTAACTGCAATGAACTACTGTCGAATAGTCGATATATATATATATACTATATATATATATGTATATATATATATATATATATAGCCGCTATATATATATATATATATATATATATATATATATATATATATATATATCTTCATGTAGGCTACATTGACCTCGGCACACACAATCATGCAAACGTCGCTTCAAACGTCGTGTTGTGTGGTAGAACGCTGCCTTTAACACAATTTAAATCTTTAAGTGCCATATAACATGTGCTAACATCTTCGATCTAGTATTTACCGATTTGGTTTGCACCAAAATGGGAAAGCAACAGATGTCTGCATATCTGTAAACTGGCCATTATTCTAAATAACCCTGCTTTTCGGAAATAAAAGAAGAGGCCAGGCTGTTCAGTTTCAGTTTCGAATACTTTTATTGATCAACAAAATGAGCATGACAATGACATAAAAGTTAGGAAATGCTTATAGACAGAAGGGAAATATAATTATGGCGAAAGGTGTTCGTCATTGGAAATTAGACTGAACCGTGCAGCGATATAAATGTAAATCTTCGAAAATTTATCTGCGCCACACAAGTGTCAGGGAGACCAGCTTATTCATCGGTGCTGCTTCATATCAAGGCCACAATAGCTATTACCTCCTCATAAATCCCACACTTGGCACCAGATATTGGGGAGGCCGTCCATAGTGAAATTTTAGACAATGTGGAATAGCCTACTCACCGGATGAAGGTTTACGATGCGACTCTTCTCCGCGACACTAACCACTCTGATCTGAAGTACCCCAGCCATTTGCGTTCAACGACTAATGCAATGGCTCTCAATAGAATAGATCGAAGATCTGCTTGCAACGCAGAGTGTTAAACCTTAAATGCGAGACTGGCGAAGATCACTTAAGTGTGGCGTATCAGATACCTGTCCCAACACAGACTCGATCATGCGGCTCTGCCTACCATAGTACTGTTTGTGCAAGTAATAACTGATGCGCAAATACTATCTGGGTCTGTCTATTATTAATGCCTAGGAAATTTCGCAATTCCGTAGGAAGGTAGGGAAGTATGGGCAAGCAAACGACTGCTCTAACTCAATTACAAAAGCAGAGGGGTTATAGGTCGAAGTGGATCATATGTGACCTAATATTGCACGAATTAACACGATCGTTTGTTATATCCGTAGGTTGTTAACAAATTTTCTTAGGCTATGTTATATGAATCCTCAGCTGGTCTACAGGGTTCGTCAATACATAACCAGACAGAAAACCGAAAGTGTTGGCTTTCCCTGCGTGGCTGTTGCGTTTGGCCTAAATATAGAACGTCCAAAAACTACAATTCCACTTAGGCCTGCAGCTAAATGTCCCTAATTCAAACGAAAGAGTTTCGATGGTTCGTACAAATATTTTTATTTAGTTGCAATCCAGCAACCTCAAGCTTTCGGTAATTATATCGTTTTAGGGTCCCCAATTATGTTCCCATTACAGCATATCGTTTCAGCGTCAAAAATTAATCTCAACGTTAATATGCATGATAGCTCTCACAGTCTCACACAACAGATTGTAACTTTGTGAAATAAACATAAAACAACCAGAAACAACATTTGTGATAAAGAAACATGAATAAATAAAAAGCTAAGTTGATATTGGATATCATTTGTTAGTTCCCTTCTTCAGTTGAATAACATCTCGATTGATCATTTCTTGTGATTAGTAGGAGGCCGTCCATAAAGTACGTCACGCTATTTTTGACCATTTTTACCCCCTCCCCCTGTCACAAACTGTCACAAAACTCGGACCCCCCCTAAAGTACGTCACACTTTCGAACAGTGATTTATCGCTCAGTGACATAATTATGCAGCGGACAACATAGAAATAATAATACTTCCGAAAGCAAGGCTAATACATAAACAAGGCTTCGCAACAGCATTATTACTAGCGCTCCTAGCGAGAGGAATCGTGAAAAAACACATTCAGGAGATATGCATTTCATGCTATTTTGACATAAAACTAATTAAAAATGTTTCAGAATATTTTTGAAAATTATTTTTAAAGCTATGAAATTCTACTAAAAAATAAAAAATAAATTATAAATAAAATATTAAAAAAATTAAATGTGTGACGTCACACATGGCCTGACCCCTCCCCCCTGTCACAAACTGTCACACTTTCTTAAACCCCTCCCCTGGAGCGTGACGTACTTTATGGACGGCCCCTAGCCTATCTCTTGCGTTGTTGTCATTTTTAACGCATTATAAATCTACTGGTAGCCTATTTATAATACGCCTATTCCGTGAAGGTTCCTCTGAAGTTTTCATTTAGAACGATGAAAGGAGAGGCTATAATGATGGAATAATTAATCGTTTACAATAGCCCACAAATGCAGGTACAATGTGAGAAATGCTTCTGCAATATGCAGTTATTGATGAGTAATGCTTCAGCAATCTGCAGTGTGTTTTCGATGAGTAGGCCTAATGCTTCTGCAATCTCCAGTTATTGACTTCCCGGCAAAGATGTTTGACGTGGCTCCAGTCTGCAGGTATTTAGGTAAGGTCTGCACTGCCAGTTCCCAGCTATCTTTTCTTTCAGACAGATGAAACAGAACCCGAAACCGCAGTTGTTGCAACTCACGTGTCCACACTGATCTCGGTGTTCAATCAGAATTCCGCATTGTGGGCATCCGCGGATGGTTGGGCATTCGTGGCAATAGTCGATCCTCTTTGTCAGACAGTTAGCCAGGATTTGGATTCTCTTGTCTTTCCCATCACAGCCGGGATTTCCGCATGATCCAGCCGATTGGAAGCTCTTCCAATCTTTGAGACAAGCCCAGCAGAAGTCGAACGCCTTGCCACTATTCGCTGTGCAGATCGGACAGCGAACGCAGTTACCAGCGTCCGGAACTCGCATGCACCAAGTCATGCAACCAGGGCACCTCTGTTTTCCATTCTCCTTCTCCAGAAAGTTCTTCTCCAGTTTCTTCTCAAACTGGCGCATTTCTTCGTCTGAGAGGCAAGCAACATGGCGAACGAGGAAGTATTCCCATTCGCGGTTGCAGTTGAAAGTCGGACAGAAGAACTTGAATCTGCCATTCTTTAGAATATCTTGGGCGTAGTCTGTCATCGAATCAGGTCCTATAGCAACGAACACAGGTTTAAATCAGTGGGATCACTGATGCATAATTCTGTAGTTCTAGTACATGGTTCCCATATTGATAACTTAATACTTCTATCATGGTGATAATTATGGAGGTGACACCTGTCGTTGCATGTATAATTTGGTATGTAACGTGGGTGGTATTCCCCATTAGTGGGGACGGTGTGAGTGCTTCATTTCCAAAATCATGGGCAATACTCATTAAATAACCGCAGCTAAAAGGGCGAATTTATTCTGAAATAGATCCGCCGGGAGAGAATCTGTTTCGAAATAGAGCCTGGGGGACTTTTATGGAGGAGACTCAGAGCTTCTCATTTGAGGCGAACGATCGATCGATCTCTTTGGCCGATCGCCTAGCAGAGGTCTGGTCGATCGGTGAATCGATCGCGCTCGATGAGTTAGACCCCAAGAGGAACCTGGAGCCAGATGAATTTCTACTGTTATTTGGTTGCTGGTTGCTGTTTGTTTCGTAACAAAGATGATTACTGTCGCCCTCCTCCTTTCTCCAGACTTGGGATTGGCAATTTCTACTGTTCTTAATTAACGTTTAAGTCCCCGAGGGATCATTGCATACCTCGGGGCATAAAAAAGACACACTAGATATTTATTATTATAAATGCTGACTAATCTCATCATCATCAATGGGTGAGCCCTTCTCCGGAGCGTTACCGTCTCTACGACTCTGCTCCACTCGTCTCGGTCCTAAGCTCGTTTTGGGCTGTGAGCAGCCCGAAATTCAATGTGTTTAGATCTGTCTTCACCGTCCGCTTCCTGCCTAATTTAATATTTTCCTAGCACAACTTACCCATAACGTGGCCGCACGGCATCTTTGCTCGCATCGTGGTTGGGTCGTCATCATCAGTTATCATATCCGGTTCAGTAGTTAATTTAATGAAGCCCGGCAGAGGACGCAACATCTTCAGTCCCCTTTCTTCCAGCTGAATGGAAGCTATCGAATCTAAAAGATACATTATACGTTTACCGTTACTGGTATTTAAGCTTTGTAGGTCTTTAAGAGTTCACGTAATGACTCCATGAAATATTCTTGCATAGTCTAAATGCTCTTATTGCATAATTCGTAAATCTCCTTCCCATTGTGCGCTCTATTACTAAGGATATACCAAAATCAATATTCGGGTGCATCTATTTATGTAAACAATTATGTCTAAATATGTGGAGTTTTATTTTAAAAACCACTAAATATATTGCATTTGCAATATGTTTATTGGGTTTTAAGTAGTGGACCGAGTCTTGGACCGAGTCTTGCGCTCCTCTAGAGCTGCATCTACACCCTTAAACTTTCCTCGCTAAACTTCAAACTGTTCTTTATGGGTGCGTTTTAGTCGGGAGTGCCTCTGAGTAGTGTCCTTGAAGGAGCGCTATATAAATTCCCGAATGAATTAATGCATGAATGTGTGAGAGTCTGAATATTTTTTTATCGTTTGGCGGCTGCCACTAGGCCTACTAAATTGCCTCTTTAAACTACTCTGTTTGCTGGTTTTTGGTAGGAGGAAAAGAAAATCTTTTGATAATTAACATTTCGTAGTTGTGACATATAACGACTGATTGCAATGAGACACGAGGATGTATAAATTATCCTTGTCAATTAAACATTTAGCAATATTTGGCTAAACAAAATTAAGGCACGGTTCACTTTTATAGATCTGGTAATTGTAGCGGAAATAAGGTAGCGCTACATGAGTTGATGAGTTGTTGGGCTATTGGGCTAGTCACGCGTGTAAGGGAAGTAAAGCGTGGACTAGAAGAAAGGCGAGAGCAACAGGGGGAGTGTTCGAAGGAGTGGTCAGGAGTGAGGATCGAGGTCGTTGAAGGCTGCAGTTGAAGGCCTGAAGTCGAGAGGTGGAAAGCGAGGCTAGGAAAGTAAGTAGCTTCATTTATGTTTAATAGACAGACGAATATGTATGAAACATGAACATTTATATTGACAGATAGAACAATACTTTGTTTGGTGTATAATGGCCTATGTTTGATAGAGAGAAGAATATTTTGTTAAACGCGTAAAGGCGTATGTTTGTTAGACAGAGGAATATTTTGTTAAACGCGTAAAGGCGTATGTTTGTTAGACAGAGGAATATTTTGTTAAACGCGTAAAGGCGTATGTTTGATAGATAGAAGAATATTTGTGTTAAACGCGTAAAGGCGTATGTTTGTTAAATAGAGGAATATTTTGTTAAACGCGTAAGGCGTATGTTTGATAGATAGATGAATGTGTATGAAACTGGAACATTTATATGGACATTTATATTGACGATATTGTGTTTGGTGAATATGTATTTGTAGACCCTAGCGGTCGATGTTGGGTCGATATTGTTGTGCAAAGCAAAAGAATTATAGAAAGAAAAGACCGAGTTGAATAATACATTTAATTCCGTCACATTTGGCGAGCCTGCCGAAATTCGTACGTACGACAGTCAACCGTTCTGCGAGGTCAGACAAGCGTTCTGCGAGGACAGTCGACCAGTCTGTCTGCGAGGCCAGTCAACCGTTCTGCGAGGTCAGACAAGTGTTCTGCGAGCTCAGTCAAACAGTCTGTGAGGTCATTCAGCCGTTCTGCGAGGTCAATCAACCAGTCTGCGAGGCGAGTCAGTCTGCGAGGTCAGTCAACCTGTCTGCGAGGCCAGTCAACCAGTCTGCGAGGTCGGTCAATTGGTCTGTGAGGCCAGTCCACCAGTCTGCCGGTTTCGAAACCATTCTGCCGGTGTACAAAGTCAGTCTGCCGGTTACGAAATCATTCTGCCGGTGTACAAAGTCAGTCTGCCGGCTACGAAATCATTCTGCCGGTGTACAAAGTCAGTCTGCCGGTTACGAAATCATTCTGCCGGTGTACAAAGTAAGTCTGCAGGCTACGAAATCATTCTGCCGGTGTACAAAGTCAGTCTGCCGGCTACGAAATCATTCTGCCGGTGTACAAAGTCAGTCTGCCGGTTACGAAGTAAGTCTGCTGGCTACGAACTTGCCTCAGTCGCGCATCTACGTGTCAGTTTGAGAGCTGCGGACTTCTACACATCTCTTTGTGGCTTTGTGGTGCCTTTCAGAGGTTTTCTTTTTTCCTTCTTGGTTTGTTATTGATAGGGTGTTTTATCACATTACATAGAACGTACTATTTGTCTGAGTAAGGGCAACCATGACTTCTTTAGCGCAATTAAAAGAGGTAGGTGAAGGTATGGGTCTTGCTGGGGAGTCCCTCCTGGATTTTGTACGCCAGCAACAAGCTGCGGAGAGGGAGGAACGGGCTAGAGAGAGAGAAGCTGCGAGGGAGAGGGAGGAGAAGGAAAGAGAGGCTAAGAGTGAGAGGGAAGAGAAGGAGAGAGAAGAACGGGCTAGAGAGAGAGAAGCTAAGAGAGAGAGGAGAGGAAGGAAAGAGAGACTAAGAGAGAGGGATAGAGAAGAGAAGAAGAACGAGAGAGAGAGAAAGCTAGAGGGGAGGGAGGAGAGAGGAGAGGGTTAGAGAGAGAGAGAGGGGCTAAGAATGAGAGGGCGGAGAAAGACAGGATTTTGGAGGCGGAACGTTTACGAAGAGATCAGAGAGAGTTGGAAGTAAGGGAGGCAGAAGTGAAATTAAAAGAGCTAGATAAGAAAACAGAATTGGAGAAATTTAAATTAGAAAAGGAACTTGAACGATTAGAATTGGAAAACAAGCGTTTACAGATGGATAAACAAATGGATGGGCAGGAGACAGTATTTCCACTGGATACCTCGTTTGGAAAACAGTATAGGGTAAAAGGGCCCAAGATGCCACCTTTTGAGGAGGGGAAAGACAACATGGATTCGTATCTACAGCGGTTTGAACGATATGCTGAAGTTCAAAAGTGGGAGCGAAAGGAATGGGCGATTTTCCTATCGGCTTTGTTGAAGGGGAGGGCATTAGATGTTTACTCTAGATTGCCTGCAGAAAAGGCAACGGATTATGATTATTTGAAAGATGCTTTGCTTAAAAGATTTCAATTAACGGAGGAGGGATTTCGGTTAAAGTTTAGATCGGTTCGGGTGGATTCTGGAGAAACACCTGCACAATTTTTGGCAAGATTGGAATCGTATCTTCTTCGATGGATGGGTTTGGCGAAGGTGGATGTCACTTTTGAAGGGTTGAGGGATTTAATTATCCGGGAACAATATATTGACACGTGCCCCAGTTATCTAGCTGTGTTTCTGAAGGAACGAGCTCCAACCACTTTGGATGATTTAGCCATTTTGGCAGAGAAATATCTTGAAGCGCACGTCAATGACGTAGCGTCAGGGAATGGTCGAACGGAGGAAGAAGGTAGGGTTAAACCGCTGGAAAGAGGTAAGCCAGCGTTTCCACAAAGGAATCTAGGGAAGCGTTGTTTCATATGCGGGAAAGGAAATCATATCTCGACAAATTGTTTCTATAAACATAAAGCGGGAGCGATGTCATTCAATGGGTATCAATCGGGGTCATCTCCGGTCGGTTTTCATAGACGAGAGGGCGCACAGGCAAACGTTTCAAGGTCGGGTGAGGTGATTCGTCCGAGGATGGAAACGCAGCAGAACAGAGAGGGAAATTTACTGGAGTCGGAGTCTGTGCGGTGTTTGAAACATCGTGGTGGGGCATTGTTGGATCATGAAATGGAGTTAGTGTGTGGATGTAAACTTCCGGTTGTCGCATGTACGTCACATACCAGGGAAAATTTAATGCCAGTGGTGGAAGGATTTTTAGGTGAGAAGAAGGTAGGAGTTTTGAGGGACACAGGTTGTTCTACTGTTGTGGTGAGAACTGATTTGGTGAAACAAGAACAATTCACAGGGGAAAAAGCGACGTGTGTACTGATCGATGGAACAGTCCGTCGAGCACCAGTGGCGGTGATCGATTTGACTACGCCATACTTTAGTGGATCTGTAAGAGCTTTATGCATGAGGGAGCCCTTGTATGACGTTGTCATTGGAAATATTCCTGGGGCAACGAATTCGCGTCAGTTACTCGATGACTGGATGGTGGAGAATAAAGGAAAGACAGTGGAAACAGTGGAGAAAAGTCAGGTCGTTGAAACAAGACAACAAAAGACTAGCAAAGTGAAGGATGTTAAATTGAGGATACCTGCAGATTTAGAAAGTGATGTTTCGAGGGACGAGTTGGTAAACAGGCATAAGAAAGATAAAGCTGGGATTACAGACGATGCGCAAGTGTCAGCTGTGAAGTATACAGAAGAGGTTACAGAAGATTTCGAAATGGATGGGTTTACAGAAGAGGCATTGGCCGAATGTAAGATTGATGAGGTCAGAGTTAAAGCCCATGTGATAAATATTGAGCCTGTACCGGTTGAGTTAGAAGTCAAAAGAAAAGCGGGGGTACTTGAAATACAGGAGGCAGCAGAAGCTGCAATACGAAAACGAGAAGGAGGAAAGGCTGAGGAAGAAGGTGGAAAAGAAGCACTAAGTGAATTGTTTGGAGATGAAATGATCACATTAAAGCCAACGAAAACTGAAAGTAAAAATGCTTGTAAGGTGGGTATTGGTGATGTCTTGCCTCAGAAGGGTGATGACGGGTTGAAATATTCTTTGGCTTTTATAAACAGAAAATTGCTTGCAACGGAGGTGAGGTGTGCTACCCTTGAAAAAGAGTGCCTCGAAATTGTTTGGGGAATAATGAAACTTCTAGAGCTTCTGTATGGTCAATGCTTCGTAACAGGGACTAATCAGTCTCTAGGACAGTCCCAGTGCCAAAATGGTAGGTTGATAAGATGCGTGCTCACTTTTTCAGTTCTGTTAGTAATATTGTTATTTGAGTATCTGATTATTATCTGATTATTTGAGCAGAAGTGTTTGTACATAGTGGATTTTAATTAAGAAAGTTGATGTTTTTATTGAAAAGTGGACAGATGTAGATAGTAGTGGCGTTTTATTAGAAGGCTTGATTTTTGTGTTTTGTGGTTTCTGTGTGATATTTTTCTATAAATTATTTAGGTTTTGTGTTTAGACTATTTGTTGGATGAGTTGTAAGTAGTGTGGAAAAGGTTACAGTCTCTTTTGTAGTAATGAGTATATTGGAACTTATTTGAGATCACTGGGTCAGGAAGTGTATCGATAGTAATTTGTGGTTACAATGTAGTTAAGGTGTTTTGTGTAAAATGCATTGGTATATGAAATGGTGTAGTTAAGATGTAATTAGTATGCCTGGAGTATTTTGGGGTGTGTCCTGGGAAAGAGGGAGGAGTGTAGCGGAAATAAGGTAGCGCTACATGAGTTGATGAGTTGTTGGGCTATTGGGCTAGTCACGCGTGTAAGGGAAGTAAAGCGTGGACTAGAAGAAAGGCGAGAGCAACAGGGGGAGTGTTCGAAGGAGTGGTCAGGAGTGAGGATCGAGGTCGTTGAAGGCTGCAGTTGAAGGCCTGAAGTCGAGAGGTGGAAAGCGAGGCTAGGAAAGTAAGTAGCTTCATTTATGTTTAATAGACAGACGAATATGTATGAAACATGAACATTTATATTGACAGATAGAACAATACTTTGTTTGGTGTATAATGGCCTATGTTTGATAGAGAGAAGAATATTTTGTTAAACGCGTAAAGGCGTATGTTTGTTAGACAGAGGAATATTTTGTTAAACGCGTAAAGGCGTATGTTTGTTAGACAGAGGAATATTTTGTTAAACGCGTAAAGGCGTATGTTTGATAGATAGAAGAATATTTGTGTTAAACGCGTAAAGGCGTATGTTTGTTAAATAGAGGAATATTTTGTTAAACGCGTAAAGGCGTATGTTTGATAGATAGATGAATGTGTATGAAACTGGAACATTTATATGGACATTTATATTGACGATATTGTGTTTGGTGAATATGTATTTGTAGACCCTAGCGGTCGATGTTGGGTCGATATTGTTGTGCAAAGCAAAAGAATTATAGAAAGAAAAGACCGAGTTGAATAATACATTTAATTCCGTCACAGTAATAAACTGTTATCTATTAATAATAATTAGGCCGCTGATACTGACTCTGTGCACTTGTCACGGGGGAAGTTGGTTCCGGTTCATATGTAGAGGGGAAGAAAATTTGCATCCAGATGCTGTACAGCAATACATCTTCTTCAGAAAAGAGACAGAATATGATGCGGTCTATTTCATCCAACTGAATATAATAGAATAGCATATCATAACATAATAGCATGACATAAAATAACACAATACAACATAGGCTACACCGGGTGACCCAAGTGAACAAAATCAATGCAGTTTGTATAGCGTCTTTATTGAATATAGCAAATCATAAACACCACTTAGTTTCCTTGTCAGTGTTCTCCATAGACTGGTCTAAAGTTTCGTTAAATTATATTATCAATCTACCACGGAGCACAGACCAGATGGGTTCATTTCTGCCTAGATTTCTGTACTCACTAATGCGTATATATGCATAGGCGTACACATGGGCGTCGAGAGCCAATGCGGACCCCTGAGAACGATAATTCTTAGGGACCATCAGGGCCTCTCGTTTTCAATTATATATATATATAAATATTCGTTGTATGCAAAAGTCTGATGCAAGCCTGTGAAAAGCTATCAAAGTATATTTAATGAATAATAATAATAATAATAATAATAATAATAATAATAATAATAATAATAATAATAATAATAATAATAATAATAATAATAATAATAATAATAATAACAATAATAATAATAATAATAATAATAATAATAATAATAATAATAATAATAATAATAATAATAATAATAAAAATAAAAATAAAAATAATAAAAACAATAATAATAATCAATCAATCAATCAATCAATGAAACTTAAATAATAAAATTAATCTGTCTTTTACTGTGATTATTAAAGTCATTTATCACATTCACACAATCACATTTTCATGTTTGTTTAAACATTTTATAATTAGAGTTAAAGAAGGACCTTTTCAACCAGAAATTGATTTTCACATATACTTTTACTATTGTTATCCCTTGACCCTCTTCATCGCCCCTCCAGCACCATGCGCTTTTCCTCTCCTCCCCGTCCCGTTCTCCTATCCCCTTGACTCTCTCACTCCCCTGGCCTTCCCTGTTCCTTTTTCCTTTCACATCCCCTTTCACCTCTCTCTCCCCTTCCCCTTCCCTTTACCCCTCTCACTCCTTCTCCCCTTCCCCTTCTTCTTCCCTCCTTCTCACTCCCCTTCCCCTTCCCCTTTCCCTCCCCTTTCACCTCCTCCTTCCCTTCCCATTCCATCTCTCTCACCATCCACCTGCATCTTCCTGCCCCTCCGTCTCCGCCCCTCGTCTTCCATCCTCTCCCGTCTCTCTCCTTCTATCTCTGTCTCTCTCTCACCCTCTTCCTTGTCACTCGCACACACTCCACCTATCGAATCGAGATGAAATTAGTCCAGTTCATAGCGCCACCTATCAGCGTAACAGGAAAATTTGAATGACTTCCTGACATTTCTGTTCGTTTATATTATTAATACAATTTTCTTGTGGCATCTGCTGGAAAAATTGCATACATCTGGTAAAGAACAATTAAAAATATTAATGTTACTTTCGCAACAATCAAATGCACCGAATGTTCACCTTATTTTCGGTCTTCGTCTTTTCCAACCAAACCCGAACAGTTTTCAGCGCAACAAGAACTGCTTTGTCGTTCGGATAGCCTATCATAAATATCGACATAACAATGTAATAAACCTAAAGATTTAGAAATACAACTACACTACTTTTTAGACTCTATCATCAGTAACTGGATCCTTGTCTACCAATCTGTCCAGTACCCTCACTCCCAATGCCCTTGTCAAGTGCTACAGTTCCATCGTGATAATCAGCTGGAGAGCAGCACCAACACCCATTTCTACCAGAGTCCAGATACGCAGACTGCGCTTTTTCTGCACGATCAGCTATAGAAGAAGCCTCCAGAGGATTGGAAAAGACAACAAGGTCCACCTATAGGACCCATTGACTAGAGACGTTATGAAGGATCTGATGGCTGCTAACGTGGACCTCCACACTGCTTGGAAGAAGGCTAAAAAAAGACAGAAGAAATTGGCACCACATTGTGGCTGTGTGTCAATAGACACAGAAGCTGTGAGCGAGGACACGTATACTCACTCCGCTGATGCCAACCTGCTAACCTAATAACCAACCTAAGCAAATGGAGATATACTTCGCAATGGTCCATTTAAAAAATGCAGACTTTCTGTCAATATTATTTTATAAACAGTATACCAACCTTGAGTTCCAGTCGATATGCAGCAAAACGCCTGCAAAGTAAACGAAAATACGTTTTATGATATCAGGAAAGTGCTTGAACAGAATATTATTGAAATTAGTAAATTTTAACTCGCCGCTGTCAAATGCTATGCACAACGCATCAACAAGGTAAGGTGCACAGGATGGCTGAAAGAGCACAAGTTTAGCCATAACCAATAATTATGTAAATAATTTACTTGTTAATGTGATAACAAATAGTCATTTGTGGTAAAATCCATACTCCAGATCTTTCATCAAAATAAGAATGAAGAAACTGCAGAGACTAACCAGAGATTTCATTTTTTTCAACCTCATCTGCTCCAGGCAACTCTTGTAGCATCTCTCCAATATTCTTGACTTCACTCTGTTTGTACCGACCGTATGCACAATATCTAAACCAGCACTAACTTTTGTTGTAGAATATATAGGCAAGTATGTATACAGGCTGTGTATGTTTGTATATCTATGAATCTATGTACGCATGCATGTATGTTAGCATGCATAACTGCATGTAGCTATGAATGTAAGTATGCACGCATGTATACTTATCAAGATATCTAGTGCCGTACTTCATAAATTCCTCCTAAAAGTCTTGAGATATACTTGAAAGTTTCTGAAGTTACATGAAACAATCTTACACAAGATGAGAAAATCGATAGAATGACCGATACTTACAATTTGCTGGCAAGTTAAAACCTGCGAATAAAAAGAAACGAATCTCTGTTACAGCATTCGATTGCAACTTTAAGGATAAATCCCACATTATGTGGTTATAGGAATGCTACTATGCAGAATATACCTACGAATATTTCTAATCTAAAAATCAGTGTTAGTTATCTTTAAATCAACCACCTGTTTGTAATCTTTTCTTTCTTTTTTGAAAGCCTCCACAGAGGAATTAAAAAACCGTGTTACTCATACCTATTTCACATTGATGTACAATGGGGAGTGGTTGCAATTTCAATCTCTAACATAACGCAATACATTTGTGTGTCAGAGACGTTTGAATGTTTTGAGGCTAGTAGATATCGCAACAAGGCAAGACGAATAGTAATCAATAAAGCGATTACACATAATCGACTACATTCAATAAAGACATTGTGTTTATTGTTACAAGATGCAGTGAAACACCTGAGAAATAGAGTAATTAACAAGCGAGCGAAATAATGAAGTCGGCTAAGTAAAAGCATTCGCTCGTGAATATGCTGGTGCTCTGCTCTTGAACTTTAAGTTGTGCTTTTAAAATTTCCAGATTACGATTGCATTATAAATTATGGTGATTTATTGGCCTAGTCAGCAGCCCTGATTTCATAATTTTATTTAAAGTCATACCTGAAGTTGTCTTGGCTTCTCCTGCTGGGCATCCTCCTAAGGTTATTAGCTCCGCATCCAACTGTGGTCCAGCAGCTTTCTTTATGACACCACTAACTGAAACATCACCAGAATAATACCAACGATTACACCTCAGATCATAATTTTTACGTAGCTTTGTGAACAATGAACAATTTGTTGAAATTTTTCGCAATGACAATTGAATTTCTACCTGTTAGTTAACCTTTGTGCCTAAAACTTGCGCTTAGTACTGAAACTGTAAGCCCCCTAGAAGTTGTTCGCTACTAACAAGGGTTTATAAATTCCCACATTATAACTGCAGTTACAGAACATAAGCGAGTTTAATATTTAATGTTTTAAGTCTGGTAATGCTATGAAACGACGCACATATACAGAGTTCTCTCTTTTTTGCGACAACATCTTTATCGTGTGTATTCGAGATATTAAATGTTCCGAATACAATATAAAAGAGGCTACATAAAGCATACAAGGGCATCTTATAAGCTTCATTGTCAGCTTTCATCTTATATCACTCATCTAATCTCACTTGATCAATTCTAATATTATAATCTATTACTCCATCCTGTTATTCTAAATCTAATATTCCATCTATTATTTCATTCTATTGAATTCAATCCAATTCAATTCAATTCAAATTCCTCTCTTCTAATCTTGAATTCTATTCTAGGCCATTCCATTCTAAAAACTGTTTTGTGTCATTATCATAGTGCACACGATATTAATCGATGGTCATGTCCAGTGAAGAATGAACCAGAACTCGTAATCCGTTGTAGGCTATTGTATCCAATCATACGTAAAGCGCCCTAGTAGAATGAACCATTCAGAGGCGCTCCCAGTGCGCAAGACCCGAGAGAAGAAGCAGATAATGAGAAAAGAGAAGGAAGAGGAGAGGCTTCCAGATAGAATTGTAGAAGGAGAAAGCGCATTCCAAAGAGAGGTTCTAATTAAAGAAGAAAGCGCATTCCAAAGAGAGGTTCTAATTAAAACAAAAGGTCTAGACTGAGCCATAGGGCGGGTAGTTGTTCTAGAACGGGGCAGAAGTTCACTTACTTCCCTCTGTGGCTGTTAGCTTGGTATCGGTAGATCGGACGATGCCATCGACCTCGAGAGAAGTCATGTCGGCGCCGAATATCGATACCTTACTATTTATCTCCGGATCTTCTGCGTATTGTGTCAACTCCTCGATCCCTAAAATAGCACAGACTCTCCTTTAAGCATTAATCAATCAATCAATCAGTGCTTTATTGTTCACCAAACAGTTTTAACTCAGTAATAAGCAACCCAGTGACAATGGATAAACCCAAAGGAACAACGAGTTTCGCTAACAGGGTTGGTTGCCCTAAAACAATCAGTCATTAATCAAACAATTGACCCTAGCGTATTCCATATGTTATTTATTATTTACTCTGAAAATCATAAGAATGAACATAGCGAGCACAATAAACATATAATGAACATAAAATCGCAACCTGCACTGCTGTCGAAAGCACATCAAGCACACCGTACCATACAATAAAGCCCAAGTTAATATGAATAAGACTATGAGGTACTTTTTTAATTAAGTGCAGACATATAATACGCCTTTAGAGTATATTTAAACAGATATAGAGGTCGGATGCAGGTGAGTTAATAAGTACCTTATGGTCTTATTCATGTTAACTTGGGCTTTATTGTATGGGGAGGAGTGCTTGATGTGCTCTCTTCAGCAGAGCAGGTTACGATTTTATGTTCATTATATATTCATTATGCTAGCTGTTCATTATACGTTGATTATGCTCGCTATGTTCATACTTGCATCATTTTCCAGTAACCTGTTAAATTCAGTAGCCTAATTCAACAAGCAAAAATTTTTTTCTCAAATTACATTTTTAAACAAATCTCGCATATTTCTATTTCACTTAGTTTTGCACTAATATGTAAATGTAGCAAGTTTTTGGTAGAAAAAATAGTCTTACAAAATATTTGTCCACTCCGTTACTGTATACATATGAAATATGTTTATACAGTGTACAGCTTCTGTTGTGCATCTTGAAATTCCAATATATTTTTAGTATTAATATAAAATTTATAAAATAGAAATAAAAAGAAATTAAAATACATATAATTATATGTTATATAGGAGACCATATATACTCTGTCGGAGTGGGGGGCGGGGGGTGGACCACGCCAATTTTTTTTTATTATTTTCCTAAACAATCAGTCAACAGCCATCTCAGCCATTTCCGCCGTTCCCAAGGCTGTTGCAGAGAGAAAACCACCTCGCTTCATTCTACCTGTGAAACGTTCTATTCTTTCTCTGTCTTTAGAGTTTGTGAACCCCCACAATGCTGGCGAGGCATACATTAAATGAGCAATGGTATTAGCCCTCGCCATCTCATGTAGGGCAGTGTAGTCTACAGACGATAAGCAGTTTGAAAAAGCAAGCCTTAGCTATGAACGAAATTATCTGAGCTCATAGCTTCTCATTTGAAAATAGAAGGCGATTTGAAAATCGATGTCACTGGATTGAGTAGACGATCGATGCGCGGGTCGCCTCGGGACATTTTGTTTACAGCGTACTTTGTGTATCGTATTCGTATAGCTGCATATTATGTGGTTGTCCATTAACTGCTAAAATATATGCAACACTTATTAACCGTCAATAAACCTCCTCTACTTGTCGATGCAATGTTGTATCGATCGTAGCCTAAACTTGAACAAGTAATGTAAATTAGATTAAACGAAATAATGGTCCAGCTCAAGGTTCCTCTTGGAGTCTAACTCATCGAGCACGATCGATTTTCCGATCGACCAGACCATTGCTAGGCGATCGAATAAGGAGATCGATCGATCGATCGCCTCAGATGAGAAGCTTTGTCTAAGCTGCCTGTGTGTCATACGGACTGATCTTCTGGACATTGACCTGACTACTGAGCAGAGCGAACAAATAGAACAGCAGGCAATTCCAAAATCTAGTTCCAGCAATTGTAACTATAATTCATAACTTCTACCACAACAGAATGGATAAAACTAGATCAGGATTAAATTAGATTTATTAGAGAAATTTAGATGTGAAAGTGAAATCGAAAACGACTTTAAAACAATTTCTTGCAGCTTGACGATTGACCTAGAATGACTAGAATGTACCAACCGCTTAGTGTATTGGCGAAGTCCTGCATGTTCTCGACGTAGAGTTCTGTCCATGTCGGAATGTCTTTCAGTCTAACGATTTTACCTGTCGAGGCTGTTTCGTCACCCCTCGGCCATCCAGAAAGCGTCGCGGACATGGCCATCGTATGGTTTTCTCACCTATTTCCAGCCTTAAAGGCATACAACCCAGTCACAAGCAACGTTGCCAAATCGAAAATGTTACGGTCGTCACTCTGAACTATCAGGCTTTGTGCAAACTTGACTGTTGTAGCTATCCGATTTCAGGAACCTTATGCGAAACTCGATTTCACTTTCTCATTTGATAGTTTGTCTTCTAACTCGCACGTAAGACTACTTATAGCGCAATACAGACTCGTATCGAGCTATAAAATTGACTAAGGTGTATAAAACTAATGGGCTGAACATTGAGTCTTGTTGTACCCAGCGCGGGTCGCATGTGCACGATTTGGGACTAACATGGGTCCGCTCATAAGAGGCTAGTTTATACGTTTCTTTAACGACGACGCCGTATCGATGATTGGCGTTGCGCAAGAGGTCACAGTCTAGGCATAATTATATGGCTATTCAGAAACAACCTCACGCGACTGTCACGAGGCTCTTATGAGCTATAAAAAGCGGCTGGAATTTTGACATAGGTTCTTGCGATATCACTTATGAGCAGTGTTTGAAACGCAACATAATGTGATATAATCGTGAAGTAATTCAGTGTGGTGCTTTGTAGCTCAGTTTGATGATCATATATTCGTTTATTGAGCTCATTGTTGACATAACGCAGCCATTTACAAAGAAAGAAAAAATGACGTCTTAGAAAAATAATAAAATATCAAATCAAATAAACAAACAACTACAGAATTCAATCGGTCATAGTCAGATGATTACAAATGGATTCTACTCATGATCCATTAAGGTCCATCCATGATCTACAAGAGCCATAGGCTATTCATGACATATTAAGGTTGTATTAGTGACCTGTGACCTATTAGGTCGCGAATATGATCCGTTTTCTTGTCCTATAATAAAGATTTTAATGTATTATTAACATTCCAGAAAAGGTTTCTCGCAACTATCCGAATATCGTGGTCTTCGTGGATTAGGCCCGTGTATAATTGTATTACTTATTAGGCTGCCCTAAGCAAGTAGTAATATGGGTTCTGTGAATTTGCCTCTTGCACCGCAATGCGTTTACTTCGTGTTAAACTCTGATGTTAAGTGTTAAACTTCGGTCTTTGTCCATTTCTTTGATCAATAAACGAAGATGAATAAAATGAATGAATGATTGTCAGACTGTACGACGATTATTGCATAGAGGAAGCCGAAACAAGATATATGCGACTCAGCCAAATACGAACAGTTCATTCATTCGTTCATTAATTCATTCAGTTATTCAGCCATTCAATCGTCGCATTTATCTAGCGCTATATTAATTTTCTTGGTTATGTCAGAGTTGTGGGAGAGGAAGATATTTGAATGGTAACACGCTGGCACGAAGATCAGAAGGACGAGGATTTGAGACCCGCTGGTTCATAATTTTGACTCAGCCTTAACTCCGACTGTAAAATGACCAGTAGACAAGAGCGCCTTGTAGGCTGCCATACGTTAAATAACTTAAATTCAACTCCTGTTAAACTTGTTATCATGTAATCTTACTGCGTACACTTGTCAGTTTGAATTAATTAACAATTTGTTTATGCCCAGAGGTATGCAGGATCCCTCAGGGACTTCAAAATTATCTATTGTAGAAAATATTATTATTATTATTATTATTATTATTATTATTATTATTATTATTATTATTATTTTATTTTTGATGAGCTCGTTTAACCGTCAGGACTTCAAGATTAATTAAAATGATAAAAGTCTATTATTATTATTATTATTATTTTTATTATTATTATTATTATTATTATTATTATTATTATTATTATTATTATTATTATTATTATTATTATTAAAGTATTATTTTAAGAAATGGAACCAGACAGCGTTGCCTGCCGTGTAGCCAGTTGGCAGGTTCCACAGCACGGATAACAGTACGCTGCAATTCTCCATTCTTTCGTTCCTTGAGGCATATGAAGCAGAACACATGCGGCACTTGATCAAGGGCATGTAGCCCTCCTTTTAGTATGTTATTATACTCATATTCCTAGACCAATCCTGACAAATTCAGCTTCTTATGAGCTATTTCCACCTTTTAACTAAATGCTAATGGAAAAATGAGAGCCAGTTTGGACGCCATCTTGGCTTTCTGAAGGAGCTCCAGAGTGATTGTCGGGCACTTTTAGTATGTTATTGTACTCATATTCCTAGAACTATCCAAAAAATTCAGCATGTTATGAGCTATTTTTACCATTTAACTAATGCTGTTTGTCTAATAGTTGGAATGACCAAATAATTGAAAAACTGGAAAAACTCGTAAACATAATTTCAATTTTATTTTCAACTGGCACAATATCAGATTTTGATAAGAATTTCTTCCTGAACACAATAGGCTAATATCTTCTTTTGCTTGTAGCACCAAAATGCACAATGTTATGCTAACATCTCTGACTAGTTGCCGTGTTTGTTCTAAATATAGAACATTCAAAGACAATCATTCTTTGTAGTAAAATGTCCATAATTCAAACGAAAGAGCAAGCGCAGTCTTGAAAAGTACCAAACAAAAGGTTTAATATTTGTATTTAAAATCAGGAAAAATAACTTAGAGCTTTCTTGCAGCCCTGTAAAGACAAAACCTAAGTGCCCAGTCGAGAAATCAATACGTAGGGTCTACACAAACAACTGCACTTGCGGATTATAATCTTGCTTTTCAGTTCGGCATTGATTATAAACTACAACGCAGCAATATAATAAGATGCTGTCATAATTATGCTGATTTAATATTAAGTACACTAAGCTAATTAATTATAAAGAGCCGCAATTAATACATCGAATGATGCATTAAAGCCGCATCGTTTGGTTCTTGGACATTGCTATTTTCACTGTCTATAATTATTATGGGCAATAATTAATTAATACAATTGGTTCTACACGAATCCAGTCACTTCAAAATGTCTGTCCGATGAGACAGAGTCACAGAAACAGCCTAACGTAGATTGAGTAGCGTTTGTAAGTGGTCCTTACGCTGTATTTTGCATAAAGTTAGATACAACAGATTTCAGCCTGCTTTGAAGCTAAGCAAAGGGCACCAACTTCTTCACGAGCGCGGAACTATAGCCTACTCACATAAATCTAGAGCAGATCCTTTATCGATTATAATACATGTAATATTAGCCCATAAATGAGGGTCAGTTATCAATTTCCAGTCTACAGTACTTGACGTGGCGCGAGCTGGCAGGTACCGAGGAAATTACACTGGCTTTCCCCATCTTCATATGCCTTCAGACAGATGAAACAGAACCTGCAATGACAGTTGCGGCAAATCGTGTGTCCAGACCTATCTTGGTGTTCAATCAGAAGGCCACATTTCGGGCATCTACGAATGCGTGGGCAGTTCATGCAAAGATTGATCCTCTTTGTTGGACAAGAGGCCAGGGTGTGGATTCGTTTGTCTTTTCCATCGCAGCCTGGATTTCCGCAAGGTCCAGACGACCAGAAGCTCCTCCATTCGTTGAGACAAACCCAGCAGAAGTAGAATTTCTTACCTCTATTTGCAGAGCAAATAGGGCAACGAACACAGCTACAAGAGCCTGGTGATCGCACACACCAAGTCCTACAACCCGGGCACATCTGATTTATTTGCTTCTTCTGCAGAAAGTTATACTCCAGTTCCTTTTCAAACATCTGCATTTCTTCGTCTGAGAGGTAAGCGACATGACGAACAAGGAAGTATTCCCATTCGCAGTTGCATTTCAGACTTGGACAGATGAACGTGAATTTGCCCTTGTCTAGAATATCCCGGAAGTATTCTGTCATCGATTCAGGTCCTATAGCAACGAGCACTGATTTAAATCATAGGATACATTGAAACCATAATTCAACAGGTCTAGTGCATCATTCCTACATTGATGACTTGGTACTTCACTTCTATAACTCACGGCTAACTATGAGCTTTGTAGCAATAATGAGTGTAGTAGTATGATTGAGTCATAGGAATCAGATATTTATTGACCAATCAGACTCTGGCGACACCAGGGATTGGTGCGAGACGGATGTACACATGCTGACCATATTGGCAGCACAGGACGGAACCGACTGGAGAAGCAGTGTTGTGTTAACTCGAACCATACCGGGTGCGGTCGCTTTATGACTCCAGCCGTTTGATTATTGTTATAATATTTTAACCATTAAATAGTTTTTCAAACAATTTTAGGAATTTTTCACATTTCTTTCCAGCTTTAGAGATAACACAATTATGGAATGGGTGAAGTAGTGATGCCTACATGATTTCCGCGACAGATTGTTGGAGAAGTAAATAACCCCGCCAAATTCTTAATTTTAAACATCACTTTACGCAGCAATACGTCAGAATTTTACAAAACCAAATGAGCAGTTTCAGCGTTTGAGACACGTGACAAGTGATTTAAGTTTGTCCAGTCACTTTTTCTCTTTCTGCGTTATTTGCCTTTCCGTTTTTCCTACACACTTAGCGTTAATAAATTGGTTTCTTAAACTCTTTGTTTCATTACAGCATTTTGAGTTGTATTTGCCAGATAAAAAAGCTTCTGACAATCAAATAACAAACCTGTTGATCATACAGTAAAATGCAAATATAGGATCATTTGCGACCCAACCCGGTACGTTTAGGTTGTTTTGTATTACGGTATGGTTAGGGTTAAATCGACATCAAAAGCTATATTGAGGCCATTGACTTACAGAGGAAGAAGTAGTAGTAGAAGAAGCAGAAGAAATGGTGGTGCAGCTGTTATATAGATTTAAAGAGGAAGTAGCAGTAGCATATAATGTTTGACGACATCTTAGCGAATAGGGATGCCAGGTCAATTCGTTGTGACCTTACACAGGCAATAGGAATTAGACTAGTTGAAGAAAGTTGAATCAGAGAAGTCTGGAGTTTATACGTAAGCTAAGTTTCTTATAATCACATTTGTTCGTCGTATTTTCTCTGAGTAAGCTGCAAGATAACAGACTAAAAGTGGATATTTATCAGAGAATAGAAAACATTATAATTATATACTGAATAGATAAGTATTTCCAAACACAGCTTACCGATGACGTGGCCACAAGGCATCCTTGCTCGCCTCGTGTTTGGGTCGTCATCAAGAGTTAGCATGTCCGGTTCAGTAGTTAATTCAATGAAGCCCGGTAGAGGACGCAGCTCCCGCTGCTCCTGAACTGAATCTTCCAACGACGCGATGTTGTCGTCAACGTTGTCGCTGTTTGGACCGGAATAACTCATTACTGCATTATCCTCTGGAGATATGGCTACAGCATTTAAAAAATACATTATACGTTAACTGTGACTGGTATATTTAAAGGCGTAATAACAGCATTTTCAGCTTACTCAGATATTCTTTTCTCGAAATTCTTGCAACTGCAAAGGTACCAACAGGCCAAGTGAATCACCAGGAAATATTGCCACTCTGCGTTGCACTCAGGATCAGGACAGGATAATAAATACTTACCCTCATTCAGAATAACTTGCAACAATCAGTCATAGATTCTGGTCCTAGAACGAGAGCAAATCCCAGGAAATGATCATCCACCGTCGACGCGTCAAAGGAACATCTGACCCACCTACCTTAGGCATCGTGAGTGTAACATCAATGCTCATGCTCGGAGTGACTATTGCAAACGATCTCAGCGCTTCTTCCCATGTCAACAGGATTCTAAGTGCATGCTCTAGTTCGCTCCATGCTCTCAGAGTCCTCAGGGCACACGGTCTCCCTCCGATAGCGCTCTATGAAGTCGCACGTGCAACTACCATCTCTCGCCTTCTCTATGCCTCTCCCGCTTGGTGGGGATTCACCACTGCAAACGACCAACAAGAACTCCAACGTTTCCTGCAAAAGGGCCAAACGACTGGGCTACCTTCCTCCTCAACACCAGGATTTAGACCGAATGATGGAAGATGCAGACGTCAGACTCCTGCAAGCGGTTAACCGGAACTCACAACATGTGCTCAGAGGCCTCTTTCCTCCGACCGTACGGAGACCATATGCTCTGCGCCCTAGGCCTCATGAATGTGAACTGCCCAAAAAAGATGACCACAATTTCATCTCTAGGGTTCTATATCGGACCATTCGGGATGTTAAGATTTAACTCTCAATCTGAAATACAGATAGAGGTAACTGATATATGCCTATACATAAACTTATAGCTTTTAATTTCATTACTTTCATTATCCCATGTAAACAAGTTGCGGTATGTCAACTTAGTATTTTAATAAACGAAATCTACTACTAGAAAGTAAGACATGTTGAAAGCAAAACATTCTAATAACAAGCTATCTAAATATTGGAAACAACTTCTTCTTCGAATATCAGTTACCTCTATCTGTATTCATCAAGTCTGCAGCTTCCCTGAGATCTAGAAAAGGCCACTCATGCTTTTTCTTGGACGATGATATGGAAAGAGCCAAACAATCAAGACATCTCAGAGATGGGAAGCAAATATAAAAGAAACTAAAGTTCTGTTATGCCAGCGAACATCTGCTGGGCTGTCTTCAGAAATGCCCCAGGTGTAGATTACAAGCCCAAGGCCAAAAAAATCCAATCTAATGTCATTTTGGAAGGTATGTTATCAGCCAAAAAAAACATGTAATTTATCATAATTTCACACAAGTTTGGAAATACACCTAACTCTTATAAAATTAAAATTATTTGAAAATAAATTCTGCCTTAACATTTCCTGTAAATTATCGAACATAGAGTAATTATATGTCATAAACTTTAAATGGTGTCAATTTTAATATAGCCACAGACCACTAAAAGTTAGCGATCCATACATTGCAGTAGACATAAAATGTTTTAAGATAAGTCACTTAGGAGAAGAAAGTTGGTGACAGTTATTAAAGTTAAAAAGTTTTGAAATATTTTGATCAATGTAATCACTAGCGGACTTTGTCTGAGGCAGCTAAAGATCTGAAAGCTGAGTCACATGTCTTGTATCATGTGTTACTTGTTACTGAACAGATTGGGACAGATGCGTTCATAACAGCATTGACTGTACTGCCAACACTTGAAACTCAAGCCTAAGCTATGATAAAAACATTTACGCATGAATTTATCTAACGTACACTAACCCATTAACGCCCAATGATCCTATTTGGGAACACGCAGATAAATTTAAGTATAAAATTAGTGTAGTGTGTTATTTAGTTTCTCTGGGCAACATTTGACTGTTAAATAGTCCAACTACGATATTTTAGCCTAATCTTGAGTTTGCAGATATTTCTAGTGTGCGGCAGCCATCTTTGAAGTTTAGGGTTTTGTCAAAATGCGGCTGCTTTCGGTTTCTCATCTGCATATAAGGTAAGAGAATAAGGTAATAGGTAATAGGGCTGTGGGAAAGGATCACACACTGGTATGCCCATTACCTGTGAATGCTATTAGCTGTCTTGCAGCTGTTTACCGAATCCCGTCAGTTTGTCCCACTGCCCTATTCAGTCGGGTACAGTCCGTTATATAGGATTCGGGGGGTGCATGTCAAGCGTACGTTCGCAGATGGAGGGGGTACAAAAAGTACAAATGCGTATGGGGAGGGGGTCAATTTTTCCCGGATTTCTGCGTACGTACTAAATGTAAATGGATGGCCCGTAATAGCTTTCTGCCGTCCAGTATACATATCGGGGGCCAGATAGCGCATTGGATAACATCTGGCGTAGAGAGCGAGAGGTACCGAGTTCGAGCCCGTAGGCGGACGTGCTTTGTGTTTGCAGGCTGTCTGTTCTGTTAGTAGGCTAGTTAAGATTTATATCTTCTGTCATTTGCGTTCTTGTGAATTGTTTAAATTGCATAACTGTAAACTGTACCGGTTGCGATGTGTCAAATGGATTGTTTCAATAAAGGAAGAATTATTATTATTATTATTATTATTATTATTATTATTATTATTATTATTATTAAGAGAATTTAAATTTTAAAAATTATTATTATTATTATTAAGAGAATTTAAATTTTAAAAGTGTTTATATGATTTAAGTGTAACATTAATTAGCTACTGTTATGCCAAATGTGCATTTAAAATTCAAATGTATTGCGATAGAAATGTTTAGTAAATCTTTGATGTTCCCAAATGCGAACATTGGGCACAAATGTAGTATGTTCCCATTTGGGAACATGATGGAGAATTTCAATGAGTTATTGAAAACTCCGCATTGAGTGCATTACCACTGTCTATATTTATAAAAAAATATGAGATAAATTAGAAATGTTAGTTTACACAGCAATTACACCTTATATAATGCCTTTGTCAGATGTAAAGAAAGGTCTCAGTCAACACGTTGTTAGGCCTACTTGTCTACCAATCCCACGTGCCATGCGGTCTACTACGACAACTTCTTTATGTGACAGCTGTGAGATGACACGACAACCAGCGTGTGACTGTCGCTACTAATTTCATTTGCAGTCACTGGCGTAGACTTGTCCAAAATATTGGGGGGGCATGGGATCTGGACATTCAGTCTCAGACACTCAGAGTCAGAGCTAGGCTTGATTGTCATCGTTCATCAATCAATGTTATTCATCCGATCTTCGTTAAAACAGTTTCCAGTCCAAGTTCGTCATGTATACATGAATTGAAACTTGGCAAAGCGAATGGTCCTGATGGTCTTAGTGCAGAGCATTTGCTTTATACACATCCACTTCTTGTGGTTTTACTGACTGCCATGTTTAGAGGTATGGTTTGTCACGGTTTTGTGCCAGAGGCTTTTGGTAATGGCATTATAATACCATTGGTGAAAAACAAACTGGCTGATTTGAGTTCTGTAGATAATTATAGAGCAATCACTCTTATCCCGGTTATTTCAAAACTATTTGAATGCATTTTATTAAAGATATGTACAGATTATTTTAAGTCTGATGATTTGCAGTTTGGGTTTAAGCAGGGTGTGGGTTGTGCTAATGCATTATTTGCAATGCGCTCCTCGATTGATTTTTTTGTTGACAGGGGCAGCACTGTTTTCACAGCAGCTCTGGATATTAGTAAGGCATATGATAGTGTTAATCATTATAAGCTGTATTCCAGCCTCTTAAGGTCTGGGTGTCCAGAGTGGGTGGTTGATATCCTGGTGGATTGGTATAGTAAACTATCGGTTGCAGTGCGTTGGAACAGCAGTATGTCTAAGTCATTCGCAGTTAAGAGTGGTGTACGGCAGGGAAGTTCTTTGTCGCCTTCGTTGTTTAATGTTTTTGTTAATAAGTTCATCGTGGACACAAAAGCAGCAGGCCTAGGTTGTTGTATTAACAAGTCCTGGCTTGGTTGCATCATGTATGCAGATGATATCATTTTGTTATCGGCTTCGGTAATAGGGCTTCAGGCCTTACTAGATAATTGTGATGTCGTTAGTAGTCAGTTAGGCCTGACGTTTAACTGTACTAAATCTTGGTGCTTAGCATTCGGACCTCGATTCAAGGCTTCCCTACCAGATATGTTCCTAGGTCACAAAAAGGTTGAGTGGTCAGAGCAGATTAAATACTTGGGAATCATTTTTTGTGCTGGTAGTAAACTGAGTTGTGATGTAGACTGCATAATGCGCAATTTTTATGCAGCTTCCAATAATATTTTCAATAACTCTTCAAGTTTGTCGGAGTTAATGCAGCTTTACTTACAGCAGACTTATAGCTTACCAGTTTTAAGATATTGCTCAGTTGCTGTGAGATTTTCTCAATCTCAGCTGAGTAAACTAAATGCTTGTTGGAATAATGTTTATCGTAAAATATTTGGTTTTCACAAATGGGAATCAGTAAGAGAATTTATTGCAGGTTTAGGCAGTTTGGACTTTAAATCTATGAGAGTTATTGCTATGTTTAAATTTCTTAAAGACATGCTAACGGTGGATAATAGTACACTAAATATGCTGTCATTAACATTCAGTTATGGCCATGAGCATATTAATTTAGTTTCTGGTTATGGTTTGTCTGTAAAAGATAACATGTATTATGTAAGATCGCGGGTCCACTACGTTTATGCTTCGAGAGGAGCAATAGTTTGAGTTGTCTCCCAGTCTGTTTGGGAACGAATTTTTGTATTTCTGTTCTAGTCTGCTTAGTTTGCTTAGTTTCTGTGTTCTGCTTTGTGCGAAATAAAGTATATATATATATATATTAAAACAAACCGGGCAGGAAACAAAGCGAAGACCTTTCGACGCATGTCATTCCTTTGTACGAAATCATTACACACAGATTCAAAATCAAGTTGGTCAGTTTCGGTACTTCGGCGACTGTTTTTGACTGTTTGAAGCTTTTTGTCTTTGTCATAGTTGGCTACTATCGCTCGAATCTTGTCTTTATTTTCAAGTACATAATCACTAGAAAAATAAGAAATAATCGCATGTCCCCTATGGGCTTCCTTATGTATACAGGACACTACATAGTACATCGTCAAAGTCAATGTCTTAAACAATACTACCTTAAATTAGAGAAACATTAAGAGAGACAGAGACAGACAGGGAGAGACAGAGAGAGACAGAGAGAGACACACACACAGAGACAGCGAGAGACAGACAGACACAGAGAGAGACAGAGGAACAAGGCACGCATTATTTCAGGCATTTCTTAAATTCTCGAGCTGAAGGGTTAAAGGGCATGCAGACTGCAGTGGAAGTAAGCCTTCAAGGGAAAATCATGCCTGCAGCCGGACTCAGGTTGGCTGTATATTGCTGTGTGCATCACGCATACGAAGTCTGTGACCCTATAGTATCATGTATCATGGAACACCCGTCATATAGGCCTACAGGCTACAGATCAGACTGCAGAGGCTGAGTGCTGAGACATAATACTGTACACAGGCCTTTTGAACTCCGTGCGCGTTAGTTTGAAAAGCCGTTCGCACGCGTGCACGCTGGCTAGCAGTACGGCACTGCTCAATAAAATAATTAAAATAAGTAAACCCATGGAGATTTATTATTATCACAGTCTACAGAGCTTAGATATAAAAATTTACATTTCTTATTTCTTAATAAACACGCGTTTTCAACGTTTTCTTAGCATGTAAAGGAAAAGATTCACATAGGGCCTATCTAAATAACTGGCAACAAAGCGTATCAAAATTCAGTAGGCCTACCTGGTAGCAAAACATATCAGATTTTAAATCACTCGTTTATGCAGTGTGTTATTATGTGGCATCAATATATTTACTTAAAAGTGCAAACGTTTTTTACATCTAGATTATCAGAACTTTATTACGCCCGAAGGCAGAAACAAAACATACATGCACAGGGTAGGGCTATATCATCATCATCATCATCATCAGTTCCTGACGCCAGCCACTTGGCGGCGATGGGTACGAATAAATGATCTCCATTGTCCTCGGTCTCTTGTCAAATCCATTGCTCCCCTTAGTGTCAGTCCAAGTATGTTATGTCTTCATTTATATTGTCTATCCAGCGTTGTCTGGTCTGCCTTTGTGTCTTTTTCCTTCAAATCCTGCGTGTAGTACCGTACGCTGTGTCGAATTCGGTCAACTGGCACTCTTTCTACATGTCCAAACCATCAGAGTCTTTGTTACACGACTTTGTCTAGCAGGGCTATATACATGTAGACTAAACTTACCTCCTGGTGTTAGGACGCTTGAAGAAACTAGAATTATTGTTTGTCGATTGCTAACTCGCTTCATTTTCCATTTAAAAATAACTGAATCACGCAAAATACCCGAAAACGCTCAATGCAATGAAATTAGAATAGCTGTCGATAAGACTGTCAGAGCAACCAAGGACCTATTATACACTATATATATACATTATATATACACTATATACACTACCTACATATAAATATATACACTACATATTATATACTAAATACAGATTCCTTGAGAGCAACCAAATGAAGAAAGCATACGAAAGTACGGTGGCTCAGAAGGACCAAGTTGTTTTGTTTGAAAAAGGATAAACCCCACTTTAAAAAAATATAAATTCTACTCTGGATTTTGGGGGGGCAATGCCCCCCCATCTCAATTATTGGGGGGGGCACTTGCCCCGGCGGAGTCTACGCCTATGATTGCAGTAGAGCCATTTGAAAAGCTGGAGCTCAGACAAAAAGTATGTGGTTGATGAAAATCAACCAGCTGTCATTAGAAAGTATACTCTACACATGGGTGTTGTGGGCATTCTGGACCCTTCATGTCTAACTATCACCTCGTGTTTCGCTCCAAGAAGTGGTAGTGCCACTCTTTATCAACGGTTTGAACATGGCTGTTGTTGCTTTATAACTTCTGAAAACTAGTTAGCCTGCTTCAACATTGATGTTTAGTTTTATTGCTCTAGCAAAGCAGCCTGTGCTATGCATAAAGTTAAACTAGTGTAGTAACTGAAACCCGCAAATTTATCTCATTGCGATGTGTCAACTGGATTGTTTCAATAAAGGAAGAATTATTATTATTATTATTATTATTATTATTATTATTATTATTATTATTATTATTATTATTATTATTATTATTATTATTATTATTATTATTATTATTATTAAGAGAATTTAAATTTAAAAAATTATTATTATTATTATTAAGAGAATTTAAATTTTAAAAGTGTTTATATGATTTAAGTGTAACATTAATTAGCTACTGTTATGCCAAATGTGCATTTAAAATTCAAATGTATTGCGATAGAAATGTTTAGTAAATCTTTGATGTTCCCAAATGCATAAAGTTAAACTAGTGTAGTAACTGAAAACCGCAAATTTAACAGATTATCTGCCATAAATTTGCATGGTGTTCCCAAATGGGAACAGACTCCATATGTGCCCAATGTTCCCAAATGGGAACAGCACGCCATCTAGCGGCTGATCGCGGTATCACATAAATACAAGTTCCAAGGACCTTACCCTAGCATCATTTGTTATATTCCCAAGTATCATAAAGATTGGCCACTGAGGGACAGTTTGGGCGCTAATGGGCTAATATAAAATTATGCATACGATCGACTTAATTTGACAAGATAAAGCTGTTTAAATAGCGCTCAAAGCCTATTAAAGTCAGTAGAGAAGCAAACGTTAATAAGAACATAGACTTGCCTTCACTGCTGTCAAATACAACTCAATTTATCAAGGATTTTGTTAAAAGAAAGTCTCCTTTGTATCATGACACCAACAGTATAAAATACCATATAATTATAATTTAGGTGTCATGGACTGTACTTTAGCATAGACTATGTATTGTCATGTTAGAATCTCCATGCTAATATATGATCTATGTTGTGACGTCAGTCCTCCTCCGGACTAGAGATCGGCCATGACACATCGATATCGACACTCGGACATGCTGCTAGTTACTCGGACGTTTGCACTTAAAGAACATACTAAGTTGATAAATAATAAAAGTGTTTAATAACATAACCTTACGAGCTTTACTTAGAGTCGTAACATAACATGGCGTCGTGAACAAAAGTTGAAATTGGCTGAACAGTTGACACTGAACGTTAACAATGGACACGTGCTACGGAACAATGGAAGTTTTCAAGCAGCCTAATCCGCTCAACATGGACAGTCTCAACTTGGAGGAGTCGTGGAAAAACTGGAAACAGAAATTCAAGAATTTCATGAAGGCGTCGGGGTCAGACCAAAAGCCAGACGACGTTCAGTTGGCTATCTTTCTTCATATTGTAGGAGACGACGCAATAGCAGTGTATAATACATTCGCTTTCACGGAGGCCGAATCTGAAAAACTCGAGCCTGCGCTCTCCAAGTTTGAAGCATATTGTTCGCCTCGCAGAAACGTCGTTTTTGAACGCTACAACTTCTGGAAATCGACTCAGGCACCGGGTGAGTCGATTGATGCATTCGTCACTTCACTACGTCAAAGAGTCAAGTCCTGTGATTTCGGCGCTCAGACCGAAAGCCTGATTCGTGACCGTGTGGTTTTGGGATGCCCGGATGCTCGTCTTCAGGAACGTTTACTGCGCGAGCCAGATCTCGACCTGCAGAAGGCACTTCTAATCTGTCGAGCAGCAGAGTCGACAAAGACACAACTGCAGTCTATCCAAGGTGAGACGAGTTTTACTGCTAGGATAAATAATGTCCGCTCCAATGATAATGCCTGCTCAAAATGTGGAGGTACACATAAACCAAGAGCATGTCCAGCATTTGGAAAAGAGTGCATGAGATGTGGAAAACCAAACCACTTCCAGAAAGTGTGTCGTTCCAAAGAACTGGGTCAGAAAGAACCTAGTCAGTTCAAAAATCCTCATAGATCGAGAAGCAAGGGAAGAGAAATCAAACATAAACCGAAACAAATCCCTACACAAAGAGTGGTTTATTCAGTTGATGATGTTCAGAACTTCTTCGTGGGAGTACTGTCAGTGGGGCAGAGAACTGATGGATGGTGGAAAGAAATGGACATAAACGGTGATATGGTTCAATGTAAACTGGACACCGGTGCTGAAGCAAATGTAATGGCACTGTCTACGCTGAACAGTCTCGCTAAACGTCCAAAAATAAAACCATGTAACACTACACTCACTGCTTATGGTGACAGCAAGATCACTCCAGTGGGACTAGTCTCTGTTACTGCAAAGACCAGTAGTAGGACTGTGGAAGCTGATTTTTTCGTTATTGAACAAGATGCTCCAACTCTCCTTGGTCTGCACAGCTGCGTAGCACTGAACATTGTGCAAAGAATTGATTCTGTGTCGGAGCCACAGAATGCTTCGAACATACTGGACAGCTATAAAGATGTGTTCACTGGACTAGGAGAGATGCCAGGTACATACCACATCATAATTGACAAGAATATTCCGCCGGTTGTTCATTCCCCGAGACGAATTCCTCTTGCACTCGAAGAAAGATTAAAGAAAACACTTTGTGAACTGGAAAGTTTGGACGTAATCGAGAAGCAAGATCAACCTACTGATTGGGTCAATAGCTTGCTCGTAGTTGAGAAAAAAGATGGCTCCCTTCGCTTATGTTTGGATCCAAGAGACCTTAACAGAGCCATTAAACGAGAACACTATCGCATCCCAACTTGTGAGGATGTTATAGCTAAACTGTCTGGAAAGTCTGTCTTCACTGTTATTGACATGAAGGATGGATTTTGGCAGATCAAACTTGACGAATCGAGTAGCCGTTTGTGCACTTTTAACACTCCATTTGGTCGTTATTCAATGAAACGCATGCCTTTTGGAATCTCATCCGCACCTGAAATCTTCCAGAAGAGAAGTAATGAACTATTTGGTGACATTCCAGGCGTGAGCATTGTGTTTGATGACCTCATCATAGCTGCAGCTGATGACTCTGAACACGATCGAATCCTAAAACAAGTTTTGGATCGAGCACAGCAAAATGGAGTGAAGTTCAACCGAAAGAAAATACAGTACAAGGTTGAGCAAGTCAAGTATTTGGGTCACATTTTGTCTAGTACTGGTGTACGTCCAGATGAGGTTAAAGTTCAGGCAATACTCAACATGCCATCTCCAACCAACCAGAAAGAGTTGCAAAGATTCTTGGGAATGGTAACGTACTTGTCAAAGTTTATACCGAACTTCTCCTCCCACACAGACATACTACGGCAGATACTAAAGAAAGACATAGCATGGCATTGGTCAGACCAACATGAAAATGCTCTGCAAGTCATCAAGAAATTGATTAGCGAAGCAGCAACATTGAAGTATTATGATCCAAACAAAGTCTTAATGATACAAACTGATGCATCTTCCTCAGGCCTTGGGTCGTGTCTACTGCAAGATGGACAGCCAATAGCCTATGCATCCAGATCTCTAACAGTTGCAGAGAAAAATTATGCACAAATAGAGAAGGAACTGCTCGCTATCGTGTTTGCGTGTGAGAAATTTTCACATTACGTTTATGGCAGAAAGACAGTTGTCCAGTCAGATCACAAGCCACTTGAAGCAATTTTCAGAAAGCCAATATGTGACACATCACCTAGGCTTCAAAGAATGTTACTCAGACTGTTGAAATTTCAGATCACAATTGAATATTTACCTGGAAGCAAAATGCTGATTGCAGATGCCTTGTCCCGAGCATATATTACAGGTCACAAGGAAATTCCAGATGAACTGACAGAAGATCTTGAGGTTCTTGTACATGCATTGATCAGCAATTTTCCAGCCAGCCCACAACGTCTGGAAGAATTTCGCAAGGAGACTTCGAATGATGTCGTTTTAGCCCGTCTTCGAAATCTGGTTCAGGAAGGGTTCCCTGAAGCTAAAGTAGATCTACCAGTCGAGTTGAAACAATACCAGAAACTGGCTGCAGACATTTATGAACTCGATGGACTATTGTTTGTGCATGGAAAGCTGATAGTGCCACAGACAATGCGTCTTGAAATGCTGACTTTGCTGCACGAAGGACACCTTGGCATAGAAAAATGCAAGGGTCTTGCACGTTCATGTTTTTTTTGGCCAGGACTGTCAAAAGACATCGAACAATTTGTTGGTAAATGTACCACCTGCAATTCATTCTGCAGACAGCAACAGCAAGAACCATTAATTCCTCATCCAGTACCTGAGCGACCTTGGGAAAAAGTTGCTGCAGATATCTTCCAGCTTTTCGGAAACGATTACTTGCTGGTGGTCGATTATTTCTCAAAATACCCAGAAATTTGCCTGCTTCAAGGAAAAACAGCTAATTCACTGATACCACACTTGAAGTCAGTGTTTGCTCGCCATGGAATACCGTGCGAGATGGTGGCAGATAACATGCCCTTTGCAAGTGCAGCAATGCAAAACTTTGCAGCATCGTGGAACTTCAGAATAACGACTTCAAGCCCACGTTATGCTCAGTCAAATGGGATGGCAGAAAGGGCCATACAGACGGTGAAGACACTTTTGAAGAAGGCAGAGAAAGATGGTTCCGATCCATACATAGCACTGTTGCAGTTCAGAAATGCACCAGTCTCTGGTTTGCAAAAGTCCTGCTGAACTGCTCATGAGTCGCCTTTTACGGTCAAAGCTTCCAGTTATGCCCTCTCGTCTACAGCCGATGACAAGGAATGCCGCACCAGAACTAAAGAACGAACAAATCAAAAGAAATTTTATGATAGACATGCGAAACCACTTGTACCTTTGCACAATGGAGATACCATTCGTGTGAATCGAAATGGTATCTGGAACTCTGGCGTGGTTTTGGATAAACACGTAACTCCTCGCAGCTACATCATAAAGACCGAAGATGGGTCAACCCTTCGTCGTAATCGTCGTCACTTGGTTCACACTGATGAACCATCTCCAGACTGTCAGCCCTTCGTCGAGGATGAAACTCATTCAGACTACAGAACTGACAACAGAACTCCAGTCGTCATGCCTTCAAAGGACTCGTGGTCATGCCTCCAAAGGACTGTAATCCGGTTGTCATGCCTACAGTGGACTCCATGCCAGTCATCTCATCTCCACCCGTTAAGAGTTGCTTACGGACAACTCGTTCAGGACGATTCGTCAAACCACCTGTTAGGTTTAGGGACTTCATCACTTAAGAAGGAAGGTGTCATGGACTGTACTTTAGCATAGACTATGTATTGTCATGTTAGAATCTCCATGCTAATATATGATCTATGTTGTGACGTCAGTCCTCCTCGAGACTAGGGCATGACACATCGATATCGACACTCGGACATGCTGCTAGTTACTCGGACGTTTGCACTTAAAGAACATACTAAGTTGATAAATAATAAAAGTGTTTAATAACATAACCTTACGAGCTTTACTTAGAGTCGTAACTTATAACGACTGGCGTCGTGACAAAAGTTGTACCAAAAGTTTACGAATTATACTAATTCAAAATTATAACAAATGACTAAAGGCGGATTCCAGCATTGATTTTGTTTGAATTGGGTCAAAACACTGCATAACGTTCAGCGAGAATTTCCGAGTCCAGACCATTATTTTTGACATTTTCTGTTTAAAAGTGAGGCAAATATTTGAATGCTTCTCTAGATACAAATTGCTAATGCGTTGGTTTTGTAGTGGCTCTATATAGTAAATATACACCAATTTTCCATATGAAGACAGTGCTAGCTTCGTTATTCTTAGTTGCAGATAATGTGAAATCTACAAAATATTACAGTTGAGTTGAATAATAATTATGTGACTGTAAACAAGGACGACCAGGAAAAAGTGGACAGATACATGGAAACAACTGGAACGTTTAGCCGGGCTGCAGAAGATGCGACAGCGGACAAGAAGAAATGGAGAAAGCGATCCCCAGAAGGTCGCTAAGTTCAAAGGCAATGACAAGCATTTCACGAGAAATGCGTTCAGGTGATAAGTAGGCATATAATGTACATAATGAGATCATTACATACAAGAGATTCAGAGTCCTGTGGAAGTAACCTATGACGCGTTAGACCGTAAGTTCTTATACATGTATAGGTAGATTGATAGTAATGATATTTTTACTTTGCTGTGATACCTTGCAGTAGCAGTAGTCGTTGCAGTAGTAAAAACAATTAAAAAAAATAATAAAAAAACCAAACAAAAAATTTTAACACAAAAACCCAAAAACATATAAAAAAATAAAACACTACATATTATATACTAAATACAGATTCCTTGAGAGCAAACTTCAAAATGAAGAAAGCATACGAAAGTACGGTGGCTCAGAAGGACCAAGTTGTTTTGTTTTGGAAAAAGGATAAAACCCCCACTTTTAAAAAAATATAAATTCTACTCTGGATTTTGGGGCAATGCCCCCCCATCTCAATTATTGGGGGGGGCACTTGCCCCGGCGGAGTCTACGCCTATGATTGCAGCAGAGCCATTTGAAAAGCTGGAGCTCAGACAAAAAGTATGTGGCTTGACGAAAATCAACCAGCAGTCATTAGAAAGTATACTCTACCACATGGGTGTTGTGGGCATTCTGGACCCTTCCATGTCTAAACTATCACCTCGTGTTTTGCTCCAAGAAGTGGTAGTGCCACTCTTTATCAACGGTCGAACATGGCTGTTAAGTTTAGCTTTATAACTTCTGAAAACTAGTTAGCCTGCTTCAACATTGATGTTTAGTTTTATTGCTCTAGCAAAGCAGCCTGTGCTATGCATAAAGTTAAACTAGTGTAGTAACTGAAACCCGCAAATTGTATCTCATTGCGATGTGTCAACTGGATTGTTTCCAATAAAGGAAGAATTATTATTATTATTATTATTATTATTATTATTATTATTGTTTCTATTATTATTATTATTATTATTATTATTATTATTATTATTATTATTATTATTATTACTAGAGATATTTTCCGCTTAAAAATTATTATTATTATTATTAAGAGAATTTAAATTTTAAAAGTGTTTATATGATTTAAGTGTAACATTAATTAGCTACTGTTATGCCAAATGTGCATTTAAAATTCAAATTGTATTGCGGTAGAAATGTTTAGTAAATCTTTGATGTTCCCAAATGCATAAAGTTAAACTATTGTAGCAACTGAAACCCGCAAATTTAACAGATTACCTGCCATAAATTTGCATGGTGTTCCCAAATGGGAACAGACTCCATATGTGCCCAATGTTCCCAAATGGGAACAGCACGCCATCTAGCGGCTGATCGCGGTATCACATAAATACAAGTTCGAAGGACCTTACCCTGGCATCATTTGTTATATTCCCAAGCTAGAGATCGGCCATGACACATCGATATCGACACTCGGACATGCTACTAGTAACTCGCACGTTTCCACTTAAATAGAACATACCAAGTTGATAAATAATAAAGTTTAATTATAAACCTTACGAGCTTTAAATAGAGTCGTAACATAACATAACGTAACATGGCGTCGTGAACAAACGTTGACATTGAACTTCTCGTTAACGTGGACTGATAAAACACCGACACGTGTACGGAACAATGGAAGTTTTCAAGCAGCCTAATCCGCTCAACATGGACAGTCTCAACTTGGAGGAGTCGTGGAAGAACTGGAAACAGAAATTCAAGAATTTCATGAAGGCGTCGGGGTCAGACCAAAAGCCAGACGACGTTCAGTTGGCTATCTTTCTTCATATTGTAGGAGACGACGCAATAGCAGTGTATAATACATTCGCTTTCACGGAGGCCGAATCTGAAAAACTCGAGCCTGCGCTCTCCAAGTTTGAAGCATATTGTTCGCCTCGCAGAAACGTTGTTTTTGAACGCTACAACTTCTGGAAATCGACTCAGGCACCGGGTGAGTCGATTGATGCATTCGTCACTTCACTACGTCAAAGAGTCAAGTCCTGTGATTTCGGCGCTCAGACCGAAAGCCTGATTCGTGACCGTGTGGTTTTGGGATGCCCGGATGCTCGTCTTCAGGAACGTTTACTGCGTGAGCCAGATCTCGACCTGCAGAAGGCACTTCTAATCTGTCGAGCAGCAGAGTCAACAAAGACACAACTGCAGTCTATCCAAGGTGAGACGAGTTTTACTGCTAGGATAAATAATGTCCGCTCCAATGATAATGCCTGCTCAAAATGTGGAGGTACACATAAACCAAGAGCATGTCCAGCATTTGGAAAAGAGTGCATGAGATGTGGAAAACCAAACCACTTCCAGAAAGTGTGTCGTTCCAAAGAACTGGGTCAGAAAGAACCTAGTCAATTCAAAAGTCCTCATAGATCGAGAAGCAAGGGAAGAAAAATCAAACATAAACCGAAACAAATCCCTGCACAAAGAGTGGTTTATTCAGTTGATGATGTTCAGAACTTCTTCGTGGGAGTACTGTCAGTGGGGCAAAGAACTGATGGATGGTGGAAAGAAATGGACATAAACGGTGATATGGTTCAATGTAAACTGGACACCGGTGCTGAAGCAAATGTAATGGCACTGTCTACGCTGAACAGTCTCGCTAAACGTCCAAAAATAAAACCTTGTAACACTACACTCACTGCTTATGGTGACAGCAAGATCACTCCAGTGGGACTAGTCTCTGTTACTGCAAAGACCAGTAGTAGGACTGTGGAAGCTGATTTTTTCGTTATTGAACAAGATGCTCCAACTCTCCTTGGTCTGCACAGCTGCGTAGCACTGAACATTGTGCAAAGAATTGATTCTGTGTCAGAGCCACAGAATGCTTCGAACATACTGGACTGCTATAAAGATGTGTTTACTGGACTAGGAGAGATGCCAGGTACATACCACATCATAATTGATAAGAATATTCCGCCGGTTGTTCATTCCCCGAGACGAATTCCTCTTGCACTCGAAGAAAGATTAAAGAAAACACTTTGTGAACTGGAAAGTTTGGACGTAATCAAGAAGCAAGATCAACCTACTGATTGGGTCAACAGCTTGCTCGTAGTTGAGAAAAAAGATGGCTCCCTTCGCTTATGTTTGGATCCAAGAGACCTTAACAGAGCCATTAAACGAGAACACTATCGCATCCCTACTTGTGAGGATGTTATAGCCAAACTGTCTGGAAAGTCTGTCTTCACTGTTATTGACATGAAGGATGGATTTTGGCAGATCAAACTTGACGAATCGAGTAGCCGTTTGTGCACCTTTAACACTCCATTTGGTCGTTATTCAATGAAACGCATGCCTTTTGGAATCTCATCCGCACCTGAAATCTTCCAGAAGAGAAGCAATGAACTATTTGGTGACATTCCAGGCGTGAGCATTGTGTTTGATGACCTCATCATAGCTGCAGCTGATGACTCTGAACACGATCGAATCCTAAAACAAGTTTTGGATCGAGCACAGCAAAATGGAGTGAAGTTCAACCGAAAGAAAATACAGTACAAGGTTGAGCAAGTCAAGTATTTGGGTCACATTTTGTCTAGTACTGGTGTACGTCCAGATGAGGTTAAAGTTCAGGCAATAATCAACATGCCATCTCCCACCAACCAGAAAGAGTTGCAAAGATTCTTGGGAATGGTTACGTACTTGTCAAAGTTTATACCAAACTTCTCCTCCCACACAGACATACTGCGGCAGATACTCAAGAAAGACATAGCATGGCATTGGTCAGACCAACAGGAAAATGCTCTGCAAGTCATCAAGAAATTGATTAGCGAAGCAGCAACGTTGAAGTATTATGATCCAAACAAAGTCTTAATGATACAAACTGATGCATCTTCCACAGGCCTTGGGTCGTGTCTACTGCAAGATGGACAGCCAATAGCCTATGCATCCAGATCTCTAACAGTTGCAGAGAAAAATTATGCACAAATAGAGAAAGAACTGCTCGCTATCGTGTTTGCGTGTGAGAAATTTTCACATTACGTTTATGGCAGAAAGACAGTTGTCCAGTCAGATCACAAGCCACTTGAAGCAATTTTCAGAAAGCCAATATGTGATACATCACCTAGGCTTCAAAGAATGTTACTCAGACTGTTGAAATTTCAGATCACAATTGAATATTTACCTGGAAGCAAAATGCTGATTGCAGATGCCTTGTCCCGAGCATATATTACAGGTCACAAGGAAATTCCAGATGAACTGACAGAAGATCTTGAGGTTCTTGTACATGCATTGATCAGCAATTTTCCAGCCAGCCCACAACGTCTGGAAGAATTTCGCAAGGAGACTTTGATTGATGTCGTTTTAACCCGTCTACGAAGTCTTGTTCAGGAAGGGTTCCCTGAATCTAATGCAGATCTACCAGTAGAGTTGAAACAATACCAGAAACTGGCTGCAGACATTTATGAACTCGATGGACTATTGTTTGTGCATGGAAAGCTGATAGTGCCACAGACAATGCGTTTTGAAATGCTGACTTTGCTGCACGAAGGACACCTTGGCATAGAAAAATGCAAGGGTCTTGCACGTTCATGTTTCTTTTGGCCAGGACTGTCAAAAGACATCGAGCAATTTGTTGGTAAATGTACCACCTGCAATTCATTCTGCAGACAGCAACAGCAAGAACCGTTAATCCCTCATCCAGTACCTGAGCGACCTTGGGAAAAAGTTGCTGCAGATATCTTCCAGCTTTTCGGAAATGATTACTTACTGGTGGTCGATTATTTCTCAAAATACCCAGAAATTTGCCTGCTTCAAGGAAAAACAGCTAATTCACTGATACCACACTTGAAGTCAGTGTTTGCTCGCCATGGAATACCGTGCGAGATGGTGGCAGATAACATGCCCTTTGCAAGTGCAACAATGCAAAAATTTGCAGCATCGTGGAACTTCAAGATAACGACTACAAGCCCACGTTATGCTCAGTCAAATGGGATGGCAGAAAGGGCCATACAGACTGTGAAGACACTTTTGAAGAAGGCAGAGAAAGATGGTTCAGATCCATACATAGCACTGTTGCAGTACAGAAATGCACCAGTCTCAGGTTTGCAACATAGTCCTGCTGAACTGCTCATGAGTCGCCTTTTACGGTCAAAGCTTCCAGTTATGCCCTCTCGTCTACAGCCGATGACAAGGAATGCCGCACCAGAACTAAAGAAGCGTCAATCAAATCAAAAGAAATTTTATGATAGACATGCGAAACCACTTGCACCTTTGCACAATGGTGATACCATTCGTGTGAATCGAAATGGTATCTGGAACTCTGGCGTGGTTTTGGATAAACACGTAACTCCTCGCAGCTACATCATAAAGACCGAAGATGGATCAACCCTTCGTCGGAATCGTCGTCACTTGGTTCACACAGATGAACCATCTCCAGACTGTCAGCCCTTCGTCGATGATGAAACTCATTCAGACTACAGAACTGACAACAGAACTCCAGTCGTCATGCCTTCAAAGGACTCTACTCCAGTTGGCATGCCTCCAAAGGACTCTACTCCAGTGGTCATGCCTCCAAAGGACTCAATGCCTGTCATCGCATCTCCACCCGTTAAGAGTTGCCTACGAACAACTCGTTCAGGACGTTATGTCAAACCACCTGTTTGGTTTAGTGACTTTACCACTTAAGAAGGAAGGTGTCATGGACTGTACTCTTTCATAGACTATGTAACATGTTAGAGTCCATATACTATACATGATCTATGTTATGACGTCACTCCTCCTCCTCCAGACTAGAGATCGGCCATGACACATCGATATCGACACTCGGACATGCTACTAGTAACTCGCACGTTTCCACTTAAATAGAACATACCAAGTTGATAAATAATAAAGTTTAATTATAAACCTTACGAGCTTTAAATAGAGTCGTAACATAACATAACGTCGTGAACATAAAGGACTATTTAAAAATTATAACGATTCAAATTGCCAAATGACTAAAGGCGGATTCCAGCATTGATTTTGTTTGGAATTGGGTCAAAACACTGCATAACGTTCTTGAGAATTTCCGAGTCCAGACCATTATTTTTGACATTTTCTGTTTAAAAGTGAGGCAAATATTTGAATGCTTCTCTAGATACAAATTGCTAATGCGTTGGTACGTAGTGGCTCTATATAGTAAATATACACCAATTTTCCATATGAAGCAGTGCTAGCTTCGTTATTCTTAGTTGCAGATAATGTGAAATCACAAAATATTACAGTTGAGTTGAATAATAATTATGTGACTGTAAACAAGGACGACCAAGGAAAAAGTGGATGGACGAGATACATGAAACAACTGGAATGAATTTGGCAGAACTGAGAGATGCGACGGCGGACAGAAGGAAATGGAGAGGCTTGATCATGAAGGTCGCTAGAGTTCCAAGAACTGACAGCACAAGGTGACAAGGTGATACATGAAAAAACAATAAGTGTGACAAGCCATTTCACGAGAAATGCGTTCAGGTGATAAGTAGGCATATAATGTACATAATGAGATCATTACATACAAGAGATTCAAGAGTCCTTGTTGAGTAACCTATGACACGTTAGACCGTAAGTTCTTATACATGTATAGGTAGATTGTCTAAGTATTTTTACTTTGCTGTGATACCTTGCAGTAGCAGTAGTCGTTGCAGTAGTAGTAGTAGTAGTAGTAGTAGTAGTAGTAGTAGTAGTAGTAGTAGTAGTAGTAGTAGTAGTAGTGGTAGTGGTAGTGGTAGTAGTAGTAGTAGTAGTAGTAGTAGTATCGAGTCTCACTCCTGTTATTTTCAAATGAGGCGGCTGAGAGCTATCAGACGATCTGTTTTGCCCTCAGTCTTTACCACTATGATTGTTCATGCAGTCATCTGCTCTCGCATAGACTACTGTAAATCACTTCTTGCAGGCCTCCCTAAGCTGCACTTCACCCCTCTTAAATCGGTTCGAAATGCTGCAGCCAGGCTCATCGCCAGTCTTCTTAAGTTTGCTCTTATCTCTACCTACATGTCTGAAGTCCTTCACTGGCTCCCTATAACTTAACGCATTCGCTATTAGATTCTCTTTCTGGTGTTCAAATCCTTGCTCTCATAATTATACTCTCTCTTACCTTTATGCGCAATCTTTATCTGCTACGGTACCTCACTACGTTCATTGCGCTCTACGAATCTCGGACCAGGACAGCTCTAGCCCAAAGTCGGTCATTTGCTGTTGTGAGACCTTCTGCTTAGAATGTCCATCCCCTCCTCTGCGAGCAAAACTATTGTCTAAGTTCGCCTCCTCATCTGCTCGTTGCCTGAAGACGTTTCCCTTTTATCGGGGCTTTTACACTCAGAGCGCCTCTGAATAGTTCATGCTGCGAGAGGCGCTTTATAAATGTTCAGATACAATACAGTGCAATACACTACAATACCTTAACGTATAAAGGCATCAATCGATATTCGCTCATAAGTAAAACTGCATTAAAACACTTCAATCCAGAAACAACTGAGATCCGAGGCGTTCAAAACTTGAAGATAGGCCCTGAAGTATAAGCAAACTGTAGACAACGAGGCTCCTGAGAGTCCTTGCCAGATCTAAACTTCACTGTCACTCTGCAAAGATTTATTCAAATCGAACATTTGTATAGCGCCCCTTCAAGAAAACTACTCAGAAGCGCTCCCGACTCCAGCACGGCCAAAAAGAACAGTTTTAATGTGAGAAAAGAACACAGTAAAGAAGGTCCTAGGAAAGAGGTGAAGCTCCAGAGGATGGCCATTCCAGGTCGATGGACCCGACAACGAGAAAGCGCGGTTCTGCATGGTGGAGGTTCGGGCAAAATGGACAAGTAGAAGACCCTGTTCAGATGATTATAAAGCATTCATATTTTGTGTAAATATGTTACCTTTTATTTGTCCCAAGCAGTTGTTGAACATATGTAAAAGTTCTCTTAAATCTGTCGCTTGGAAAGAAACTTCGACTGATTTACGTGGAAGACTAATGAATGCCTCATGATCTCTTCTTAATTCATCTGCTCTAGCAATTAATTCGTCAACAGAACTGCAGATGTCGCTGGCCGATCCTTTCAACGTTAGTTCGTTGCAATAAAACTCAAAACTTTTCAATATTGTTCTATATCTGTCAATTTCTTCCATTCCAGTCTCCACTTCCTTTAGATGCTTTGATTTTATTACAGATAACTCATCCAAAAGCGATTTCGTGTGCTCATCTATCATATCTTTGAGTTCCTGATTTCTTTTAAGAATTTTGCTTTCCTTATCGACTATTTCTTTAAGAAAATCTGCCTTTCTTATCTCTGCATTCTTTCTTAAGGACAACATTTCATCCGCGTGGATCGATACCTTTGATGAGTTCCTTTGTATTGTTTGGCGGAATTCTTCTTGGACTGTAGTCACATCTTTGCATTTGTGAGATGAATGACTTTCAACAAAGCAAGAAACGCAGACGATTTTCTTACAGTCGGCGCAGTAGTAGTCTAATGGTTTCTGAGTGTGTTTGCTGCAGTATATTGCAGTAAATGGTGGCTTCATTTCTGATATAGTGTCGCTTCCAATGTCGCAGGTGGTTGTGGCACTCCCCATTTGCAATGTAGTCTTGAACTCCAACAGGTTTTCCATGAAGTAGTTTTTCTGCACACTGTTAATTCCATCTGCTGGTAAAATGAACTCTTTCCGACACAACGGACAAGGCATTTTGTCTCCTGGCTTCATCTGCGCCACTTCTGAAGTGCTTTTCAGGCATTCAAAGCAGAATGTATGAATGCATGGCAACATTCTTGGATCATTGAATGGACTCATGCAGATCGGACATTTAATCATTTGTTCGAGTTGTTCTCCAGCTTTTTCTCCTGCTTTCGCCATCATCACTTATCTTGAAAATCTGTTAAATAATAAAAGACCAACAACAACATGAAACTTGAATGGCTGTTTCCACTCGCATTCCATACTACCTATTCCCCCTCACCCACTTGCTACCTGTTCAACAGCCACTGCAAAACATGGGAGCCTCATCGTCATTCCGCTGCCATATTTTCTCACACCACAGCGCATCTATATAGGCCTACTACAAATCTCAGAAATTATTTCCATCTCTACTTCTTGCGGCGACATTATCTTGAACCCCGGGCCAGTTTCTGCAGCGCATTTCAATGTATGCACACTTAAAATCCGTTCACTTCGTAACGAAAAACATTACACTGCATTTCATGACCTCATTTCACTTAACCACCGTCCTGACGCAATCGCCTGAACCCTCGGGCTACCAAAGTTTTTTTTTGCGATATAGGCTACCAAGGGAGTGGGTGGTTGCTACACCCCGGATTTCGTGTTTGGTTTTGAATATAATATCATGTAGCAATTGTTTCAGCATTTATTTCGGACAAAAATGGTATATTTAGTGTTATAAATTAAGTGAATGCACCTCGAAATTACATAATTTTTAATAAAGGAACCGATCCATAATTAGGAGATATTTTATATTATTGTGTACATATTGTACTTGTTGGATAAACAAATAAATATAAGATTATGTGTATTTTGAAACTGATCTATATATCCAAGAGCATTTTAAATATTACGAGGCTTCATTTGTACAAAAAATAGCCTACAAACTAGTTCTTTGTCTGTTTTAGTTGCAACGAAATCTAAAGGCATGCAGCTATATCAGCATGAAACAAGACTTTACGTTATTGTTCACGGCAGTCAAATATGACATTGGTCTTTACAGTTATTGCAAGTTACTCCCGTTGTTTTATGCGAATGTATCCTGCAAACAGGCTTGTCACTTCATCTTCAGTATCTGTTTGAGTTAATATAAGTTCTAAATCTGTAGCTGCTGACAAACGTTTACGTAGAAATATCGGTTTACGTTGTGACGTTGCATTCAGCGATTTTCACACAGATAATGCGTATTATTAATTATTACGATAACTTCCAGTTTTCAAAAGACAAATAAGTAAGCAAGCAAATGAAGCCCTGCATTTCGTCTAAAGAATGGCATATTTTTTTATCTTCTAGAAAGAATAATGAATACGCTATAGTCGACAAACTTGCAATGCGGTGGTGGTACCCCTCTGGTACCTCGGCTATATCGGGTACAACTTTTTAATGGCATGGTATACCACGACGATATTTACTCAAAATGTGCGCAAATGGACCTCCTGCAGCTACCTAAATTGTAAAAATTATATTCCATATGAAACAAGTTTGCGATGCAGAAAAACGTGGGGGTGGTGGTAAAAAACCTTCGAATCATCATCTGTCACTATAAAACTGACCACATCTAAACCATAGTTGTTAAAAACCGTAAAATCAAAATAAAAAACCCAAAAAAACGTCGTTTTATTGAAAAAAATAAAAACGAGAAAAAACCCGGAAAAGAAAATAATTTGACTTTGCTACATCTTTTACTGCATTTTAAAATTAAAAACCTTGTTTACACAATTTAATTTTAATCAGCAAATAACATAACTTTATTAGTAAACACCAAATAACAGAAACCTACAACAATTATTTTCTTTTTCATAAGTTTGGTTTTAAAAAATTGAGAAATTAAAAATATTGAAAGCTTTTCAAATTTAAATAGTATACATAAGTCCACATAAATCCATGCTGACATAAGCAAATAAAAACTAAACTTTGTAAGTGTAGAGTGTACTTAATAACAAATTGTAGGTCTACTTACAATTCTGACTTATATAAGAACTTGATATGGAGTAATATCCGTCAGTTTATCAGTCAATCAGAAATTACTGAGTACAAAGACAACATTTCGCATTTTGGATAACTTAGAAATTCAAATAACGTTTTTAAATTTTATTTCCTGTACTGCGCTGTTTATTTCTCAACTGATGACACCAAATAGTGACGTAAATTAGATGAATCCTTGAAAGGACGGAGACAACATAAGAGATATCAGACAAAAATAAAATTAAACAAATAGCCTAATAACAGAGGGGTAAATAAATACCGGTAAATGAAGTTACATAAAAAAAAAAAAAAACGTGACGAGAAATAAAAAATAAAAACGAAAAACGACGGTTTTGGGAAAAAAAAAAAAAAACGAAAAACTTTTTTTTACAACTATAATCTAAACTAACAATCTACAATATCTACTGGTTTTCTACATTATCAGCTTAAAACCAATTTTTTTCCTTAAGGCATTAAACTCATTTCTATCTGTTGCTGTTATCACACCCATGAATTTGTCTTTACTGGCCACTTTAACATCCTCGTGGACAACCATTCCGATCCATTTTCATCACAGTTCCTTTCCTCCTTAAGTAGGCTACTTTCAATCTGATCTAACATGTTTTTCTCCCCACTCACAAAATTAATATGGCCACACTGTTGAATTAGTCATTATTTCTTTGGTATACAACACAATTATACACTACAAGTCATTATTTCATTCGTATACAACACAATACAATACACAGTGGAACGCAATGGAACACACATTAGCACACACAACGGAACAAACAATGGAACACACAATCAACAAACATACGCTCATCCTGCGGATTAACTGCAAGTTCTTATCCAACTCCAATATCACATGGGCTGGCAAAAATCACTTGAAAGAAGTTCACAATATTCTGAATAAGTGTTCAGGTGTCTCCTAAACAGAAGCCTGTGCCCACGAAATGACAGGTATGACACTGCACCAAGCAAGAACGTTTTGTTACATATTGGAAAGCGAGATAGAAAGATAATGGCATAAAGACCTGCACAGTACACACGTATTTCTATATAAAGTTTATAAACCAGATAAATGTCAATTTTCTTGCGTTATTCTATAGCGACCGTATATTCCCATTTTTTTCTCAATGAATTAATCGGATGAGATATACGCCTAACCTCGATTTTGCTCAGTTTTTAGTGACTGCATCATACCCTACACCTCCGCTGTCCCTTCGAATGGTTGCCACGCCCCTTTCAGGTCCAGTGTACGGACCGTGATAGTCCGAGATTTATGTTCGTATGCAGTTTATAAGTTTGTATGTTTGTAAGCCTGTATCTAAACAACTGCTACAGTGTCTACCTACGTCACAAAGCACTGCCTTCAGCCAACATATTAAGAACATAAAGCCTAGCCTATTAACCTATTTAACCTCACCACTGTCCGTGCTGTGGTATTGTATTGTATTGTATTTGATCATTTATAAAGCGCTTCTCATAGCATAAGCCTTTCAGAAGCGCTCCCAGTGCGAGGTACTCCGAGGAAAAACGAAGGTTTTAAGGTGAGAGAAAGCTGTAGAGATGCTACGGGAGAGGATTGTAGAGCGTAGAGAGGGAGGAACCTACGCACACAAAGGATCTGGATTGAGCAATTGTATTCCTAACACGGGGAACAAAAAGGTCAAGCCGGTCAGAGGATCTGAGAGGGCGCTTTGACGTTGCTGAGAGGGGGCGGAGAATTTGGTGACAAAGATATTTTGGAACAAGACCCAGTTGAGATTTGAGCATGAGAATGAGAACTTTGAATTGGATGCGCACAGAGAGAGGTAGCCAATGAAGTTGTTCAGTTATAAATGTAGAGATGTGAGAGAATCGAGGGAGGCGACCTGTAAGTCTGGCAGCAGCATTCATTACGGACTGAAGTGGACATAGACGAACCTTGGGTAAGCCAACAAGGAGAGAAATACAATAGAACAGACAAAAGCATGGACAATTGAGGTGAAGGTAGAGGATGAAACAGATCTGCGAATAGCTCCAAGACGCCTAAGTTAGAAGTAAGAAGAGCGGGTAAGGTTGAAAATGTGTTCAGTGAAGGTAAGAGAGCTAGCTATCTAGGGTGACACCCAAGTCAATGACACTAGATGATAATGTGAAATGCGGAAACCTTTCAGAGAGCAAGGCATAGTCGAGTTTCAGGAGTTGCTGTGGTGTACCAAACCAAATAAGTTGGGTTTTGGAAGAATTTAACTTAAAGAAAGGCGATTAGAGGACATACACAGATGGAGATCCTGGGAAAGAGCGTCAATGTGACTAGCAAGAAGGAGTTGAGCAGAAGGGGCCCATGGACATATGCCTGGACATCATCAGCAAACAGATGGCCGATAGCCGAATGATTTGGGAAAAAGGAAGGGTTACCAGCCGTGTATAAAATAAATAGTAGTGCCAGTACCGTGCCTGGATAAAGGATGAGGGCGACGATAATCATTTTCGTTATGGCGTCGGTAAACAGTAACTAGCCTAACCTGTAACATGTAACTGTAACACAATATACTTCCGCGTTACTTGTCTCAAGATATATATCCAGAAGAGGCGCAGTTAGCGAGTCGCAAATGATGCTAATCTCCTAGAATCCAACATTGGTTCGATTTGCAATCATGTTCACGACTCTCTTTCTCCAATAATGAATTTTTTAAACATCCAAATGCAAAATTAAACAAGGCAAAAGAAAAAGCAACTGCGTTATTGCTGGGAAATTTCAAGCTATTTTTAAGCCTAATTACGAAAGTGGAAACGTCTGCGGCCAAGACCATTATAGAGCATCGAATCATCGATGCACAGAGCTTCGCAAATTGAAATAGAACAACTAAAGCGTCTGCAGCTCATCCAAAACTCATTAGCCAGAGCTGTCACCAGAACGCCCAAGCATCATCATATCACTCCCATCCTCAAATCCCTCCATTGGTTAAAAATCCCAGAGCGAATTCACTTCAAAGTCTTATCACTAACCTACAACTCTCTACAACACTCCCAGCCCAGATATCTTCGCGACCTCTTCACCATCCAGCCAACCCGCTCTACCAGATCTTCCTCCATTCTCACTCTCTCTCGACCTCCTGTCACTACTCATCTCAAGTTCTCCAACCGAGCAATATCCAACACTGCACCACGTCTCTGGAACGACCTACCTCCTGAATTCCGCACTTTTTCGGTTCCTCAACCATCATCTCCAATCACCAATCATCATCCGCATCAGGCTCCTCTATCCATCACCGCCAAGGCTTTCCACTCGAAACTAAAGTCTCTCCTCTTCAAGAACTCTTACCCCGACTCAACTGATCATCTACCTTCAAACTCTCGACCTAAACGACACCCACCTTAGCAGCTACTCTGACCCCTCTGATCCTCTGGAAACCGGACTCGGACCTCCTCGGACTACTCTTTTGGACAACCCTTCTGACTAGACGCAGCGCTCGTGAATAAGCTGGTGCCCTGCGCTTGGCTTTCGAGTGGCGCTTTAGAAATTTGGAGATTACGATAGAAGCATACAACGTTAAAGTCTCGCACTCGCTGAGCAAGAAAATCGCTGCGTGTGAACCCAAGTAGGTTATAATATGTAAGTAAGTAAGAATATACTTTAATAAACCAATTGCTAACCGCATTTTGATGTACAATAATAATTAGGTCGTGGATACAGTCACGCCCGACGTGAGCCTATACCTGGGACTAGAATCACGCCCGCCTCGCAATTCGTCAGTGCATGTCACATGATTGTGTGTACCTGAAACGAACCGACCGATAAACATTCCCGATTGCGGTGGAAGGTTGTTCACCGTGTTTTCTAAAGACGACACTAACCCTACCCCTGACCCTAACCGACCCTCACGACGCCTAATCTGACCCTAAACGACCCTCACGACGCCTAATTTGACCATAAACGACCCCACGAATCCTAACCTGGCCGTAACCGATCCTCGAGATGTCCGCCATATCAAAATTCCACGGGAAGACAACAAATTCACGTGACAGGCTTTAGCCAATAACGCGACGAGCGTGAATGCCAGTCTTTGTGGAATGATCTTCCCAATTATTTAAAAATACATTAAAACTCAGTCATTTAAAGATAAAATTTATACGTTAGGCTATTTGATTAATATAATATTAGTGTAAATGTTAACAGTTTGCTTAATCAGCTGGTTTTATAATGAACTGTTAGTATAACTGCAGTGTTATTTTTGCTGTACACTTTTGTCTTTAGGGCCTACGTGTTTGTTGTTTTTAAAGTGAAATCAACTTGTTTAGCCGACACAGTTTAACATTGGAAATAGGTCAGCTTAGCCTAAACAGGCCCGTCGGACCCCTTGTGGTGGTCCATCAGTCCTTTTGCACATGGTTGTGCAGGACTGGTTTGAAGTTGATGTTGACAGGTCAATTAACGGCTATTCAATTCAAATAATATAGCCTACAGTGGTTTATTGGAATTACCCGTAAAACTAAATGTAAGCGTGCATTTACATTTGACCGTGTACAATGTTTGTACATTCAACCGGTCTAATTTTTCAATGAATTGATCGGGTGAGATCCTTCACTACCGCCGCCCGTTTCAATTGGGAAAACCTTCATTTTCTTCTCTCCTTTAAAAAATAGCCCCACTGACGGGTTTGTCGTGATAATATGATAAACGTAAGAAATAATGGGAATGACACATTCGACGGTATCCTCGTAATGACTTATCATTGATTATAATAATGATGATGTTGATGTTGTTGCTGTTGATGATGATGATGATGATGATGATGATGATGATGATGATGATGATGATGATGATGATGATGAGGAGGAGGAGGAGGAGGAGGAGGAGGAGGAGGAGGAGGAGGAGGAGGAGGGAGAGGAGAAAGAGGCTAATTATGATGACGATGGTAAATTATCATAAGCGTCATTGGAACCATAATTATCATCACTGTTTCACTGAAGGTAATAATCATGACGATCATAATCTTCAAATATACCATATATTAAGTCATAAAAGCAGGAAAATAATCCTTAAACTACCAAAAATATACGCAAATGTGTAGGCTACACTAATCAGATACTTCTGATCGGAAAGGTAACGTTTAACGGTCAAATATAGCTTCCTTTTTCAGAAAGTCTGTCAAACGGTTATGCTTGATACTATGAATCTTTACTAGTGTCAGAAAATACGACTGCAATACTTTCTTCAAGCGATATACACCAAATATAAGTATTCATTAAAATACAAAATCAGTTTTAAACAACCGCTGCATTTCATTTGTAGTGATCATTAAATTGTCGCTGATAGTCATTTATACTGTGCCGATAAAACGAACTTAATTCGCTACAATGATATAGGGCAGGCCCGGATTTAGGCATGTGCACTATGTGCCAGTGCACAGGGGCCTCCACCACAAAGGCCTCCACCACAAATGCAAGAATTTTTTTACTTTTGTTTCATAATTGATTATGAAATATTTCAGCAGTGCGCACAGACACAATTTAAAAAATATCTAAACCTAAGAAACAGTTTATAGGTTAGAAGGTAGTTCGCCTCGGGCGTGAATTTATGTCAAATTAGTGGAACTTCGCGTGTTTTCTTCTTCGCAAATTCAGTCACCATATCTTCAAAGTTGATCTCACGCAGAATGTCAGCTTCTATGCTCACCAGAACCAAATGGGACAACCGCTCGTTCCCCATCGATTTGCGAATTCTGTTCTTTATCAGTTTAATTTTTGAGAAGGAATGTTCTGCGCTACAGTTAGGCCTACTGCCCATCAGCACCAGATACATGCTACAATGGGCGAATAATTTAGAACGCTAAAACGATAGATTACCCAAGCTTCAATTACAGCTCTGTTTTTGGGATATCCTGGAGTTGAGGCGTCGTGTTTCTCGAGTCCCGTGACTCGTGAGCCTCTAATTGCAGACTTTCAGGCATCATCCGCGCCTGGCCTGCGGCGTGATAAGGGGCCTCCACCACAGCGGTGCACTGGGGCCTCCACCTAATTAAATACGACCCTGATATAGGGCCTATAATTATTAAATAGGCTTACCAATTACAACTCAGCTCCGTAGTCACTTGTTAAATAGGCAAATTCAAAGGGCTTATGGTTTGGTGTAAAGACTGCCTGATTTCTGTGGCCTAGCTGATAACACAGCTGGACTTAATGTTGCCAGTAGGGAACGTTCCGGAGCGTTCTGTCTGAAAGAAACATTGCATAGACCTATAAGGAGAATTTTCAATTTACACCTTAAACCGTCCACATCGCAGCTTTAGGCCCTGCCTGTTGCAGCCTATTAATTTTGCTTTCAGAAGATATAATTCGTCATCGTTACTCTGCAACCCAATTTGGCAGAACCAGAACTTACTGAAGAATTATGCTGGTGGGAACCATCGCAACCTGTGATTGTGCTTGGACTAAGAGGCCTACCATCTTTGACTTCGTCAGAACGACAAGGGTCACCAGCGTCCTTGTGTTTGAGCAGGTTTATCTTATGCTTGGACTAGAGATGAATATGCATACTTGTTGTTGCACCGCCGGAAATTTTCAGCTGCGATTTACATAAATGGCATTGAGCCGTTCTGGCTCAGAATCGCGAACGAAATGTTCCCAAACACCACTCTGCATTTGCTGCTATAGATATTGTTCGGATTTGTGTCTTAAGTTACTAAATTTAAAATAAAAACAGTTTACCGCTAGGCCTATTATTTGCGAATTGGAAGCTACAACGCCGACAAGTCAATAAACTCAACATTAAGCTTAGTCACTGTGTGTGAATCTGAAGCCACACTCGTAGGAAGTCACCAATAAAGATATGAAATGAGCCGATAAATAAGTAGTTAGAAGCAGTATTACGTAACTCGTTATCGACCACTGTTATCGTTATATTTCCATTACTCTGCATTTGTGAGTTTCACAGCGTGAACGACGGTGAAAGTGACGATTTTCAAACCTGTCAAACCCGGGTTTAAATCGCGGGTTTCGGGTTTGGAAAAATGCCGGGTAACCCGGATATACCAAAAACCCGGGTTTTATATTCCCTAGTTGCCAGGTGTCTGCTTGGGCGCTACTTTACACAGTTTACGGCTTTGTGAAGGCCAATTGTGAGTTTTCAGGCACATAAAACAGAATTCATAGTGACATCGTTTACAGGTCATGTGTTTGCATCCTTTATATATATATATATGTATATATATACATATATATATATGGTTTAAAGCAGAAAGATACAAGTATTAAAGTATTACACTACTTTTTCAACTGAAAGCTGAAGTCTGCTGACGTCATTATGGCATCGTAATTTCAATAAAGTTACTCAGCTAACGGTCTATAAAGACTATAATGGAATAGAAGCATAGGCACTTCGTTTTATTTCTTTAAAAGACAAAGTTCTATATATATATGTGAGATTTTAAAAAATCTGTTATTGGTTAAGTTGATCTGTGAGAGGGGGCACTAGATTCACGCTTGGCACAGGGCGCAATTATAGCTTGCTACGGTCCTGCGCACAAGGGATCAACATTATAATATAACCTAATAAAAAAAACATCACATAGGCATAGCATAACATGGCATTCCATAGCGTAACATAATATTAATAATAATCATAGCATAACATTCCATAACATAACATTTCATAGCACAAACATAATATAGCACATTCAGAGTTTTAAGTGGTTCAAAAGACATCATCCTGCTTTAGAATAACTGTAAATTAGATTCTTAGAGTAGACATTCGCAGCGGTCTGGAAATTTCAACTTTAGAAACACTAGCAGTCCTTTTCTACTTGTAGGAATATCAAAACTGTTGCTAAGAAAACACTGATAAACAATGTTAAAATGCGTTGAAAGCATTACCATTAAATAAAAAAGTGAAACGTTTTTCTTGTTTTGCTCGTGTTTCTTCATTTTGCCAGAAATTTCTCGAATAGATTTTCCACCGATTTTTTCTTGACAAATGCAATAATCAGTAATCTACATATAAAACAATTTTAACACGATTCTTCCACTTCTGGTAGCCTACAATTTCACCCTATAATCAATTGAATCAACGAGGATTAACATATGCTTATACCAAGCAACGGTGAATAACAATACTTTCAGACTCAACTTCTGCCTGGAGACCAGTAGTAATGATTGAAGCATTCGCAGTTCAAATTATCTAATTTTTGAAGTAGCCTAGATTTCGTTCACTTAGGTGAAACCTAAGATGGCGCATAAGAGAAATTCGGCTTATAAGAGTATTTACGCAAGTATTTCTTGCTTTATTTATTGGCACTGGAATACTTTTGTTTGTATCTGTAGGGATGAGAATTTGCCAGATATCTTTTTAGAGGTCGCCATTACTTGTAGTTGGTATTTACATAAAATTCATCGCAATACAGATACTAGATGAAACTCTAAATAATCACTCTCCAATAATCAGAACATGTTTGTACATTTCCATCTTATGTCACAAAATGTGACACTATGTATAATAAGCATCTCTTCTGGTTATAAGTTAATTGTATAATAAGCATCACGTATGGTTATAAGTTAATTAACATAGAACTAGCGTCCAAACAGAAACAAAGCATATAACTCCGGATAAATACCGGGTGGGCCAGCATAAATGCACCGACTTTGGATGCATATAACTCAGCCAAATTTTTGTACATTATTTATACTTAATGCGTGAAATTAAAGATATTTCATTCTAGTATTAAAATTCAAACACATTTGCTATTGTAGCTTTACCCTACATGATGTAGATCGTGACATAACAAGAATCATCGTTTTTGCAGTAACTAGCTAATAAAATAATTCATGACAATTTTTACAGTAACTGAACACAAAAAATAAACCATATAGCCAGAAATTTGTGCAGCACAGCAAATTAATTATTAATTAGGAGATAGTCTGTTGCAATCCTTTCTAGTCAAATGAATATTCAATATGTCTACCACGTGCTGCAACAGGGACACACGAGCAATGTTAGCGGGTGTGCGCGCAGTATAGGCTACGTACCGATTCGCGTGGTTTACGACGCGAAGTTCCTGTTTCATCAATTTTCCGTATCAGACGATTCAACGTATTTTTATTTTATCCTCTGTTAGGAAACTCTTTAATAATTTGAAACGCATCAAATCCCTTATCAGTTAGCAAAATTCAGATCAAAACTTGATCATCGTCTGTCAACGGCGCCATATTTCGTCACTAATAACAACAAAATATGGTACCTAGCGCTGTTCCAAAGATTTCCTTAAAATTTGAAATAGTACCAGTTCGACTCTTTCAAGGCTAATACTAGAGTGAAATATCTTTAATTTCACGTATCAAGCATAAATAACTTATAAAAATTGGCGGAGTTATATGCATGCAAAATCGGTGCATTTATGCTGGCCCACCCTGTATAATGCATTTATTGGCATTAAGTTTAAACTGCTCGTGTGCAACTAGTCTATTTTTGTAATTTAAGTTTAATATAATAAAGTGAAAACATGGGCCTAATTATTATCGTCACTGTTGCCATAGCTTAGGTTTTACGAAATTCTTATGGTCGCATAGCGCTTTAAAAAGTTAGATAGGCATTTGTTTTTAGCAAACTTATGCACGTGGAATGAGGAATTGACAGACAAGCGTTTTCAATCTAATTCGCATTTTTAAAGCAGTCAACGCGTAAAATGTTAAACCAATTAACATTAAAAACATGGTTTCTTGTTTTCCGTTGCAGTTTTGTTCGGAAACGAAGGCTATCCATTCACACTTCGATTGCGGAAACATGCAACAAAATCATAGCATCTGTGTGTCACAGTGCAGACAGAGTTGCTCTTCTGACATAATGTAACTTGCAAAATCGTTCTTGTATGCTTTTTAACAGCTGAACCAAAACTGACGCGAGTGCTATTTTCCAAATAATGTGGCAGAAGTTTGCGTTGGAGCCACAGTGCAGGCTTTGAAAATGGAAGTACCACACGGAAACTGGTTTAAGCACATGAAGCAGAACTCATGCTTGCATTTGGAGCAGGTCATATGCTTACATTTTCCCATATGTTCTATAATTGTGGAGCATTTTGGACAAGCACGCTTCGAGGGACTTTTGACGCCCTCTATGATTTCCTTATCAGGGCAGTTTGCTAGGATTGCAAGCAAAGGTTTGTAATCTTCACAGTCCAGATTACCGCATCTCTCAATTCCTCCGGTTTTCCAATCCTGAAGACAAAGCCAGCAGAACTCGTAGTTTCTTCCGAGGCGAGAAGTGCAGGTGCCACACACGAGACGCTTATCACTAGGGCGCATAGGAGATGAGAAAGTGCTGCACTTTGGACAGGGTTTCATCTCGTTCGATTTGCTTTTGAATCGGTTCAACAGAGCTTTGCCTTGGAATTCCTTCCATTCGTCAGAAGTCAGGCAAGCAGCATCACGAATCAATGCAAATGTCCACTTCTTACGACATTTTGCATCGGGACAAAGGATCTCGTGCTCGCCCTTGTCTAGCTCATAGTAGCAGTGCAAAGCCAGTGACAATGGTGCTGTCAACATAGCAGACAGGGTACTTACAAAAACAGGCAATAAAGATATAGCAAAGAAAGAGCAATCATGTTCAATCTAAGAGATTACCACTAGACGATTAAGAGCCTCTATTGCTGATCTTGTGTCTCATCTCCTGAATCTATTTTCATGCTTGTGAGATATTCTCATAGATCTTAGAGACGATGACCACCAGCGTCTGTCACGCTGACTCGACCAGTATAACACTTGAAGCCCACGCAGGACCCATATTTACATGATAAACCCATGTAGAACCCATATGGGAGCCATCCAAATCCAATGGACAGGCTGACAGGTTAGTCACAATGTCTCATTGATTCTCAGAAACGACATTAACCAATGTTTCTGAAAGTTCTAATAATTTGTAGCAGTCCTGTTGCAACAAATTTCTTATAAAATCTGAAATCGCAAAATGGCCTAATCTCACTTCAGTAGACTCTCTTTCATACTTACCGATAGCATGACCACAAGGCATCACAGCACGCACACTGCTGTCGTCCAACTGAAGAATATCCGGATTATCTGGAGAGGTAGTAGTTTTCAATCCACTTGAAGGAATCAGTTTTCTTGGCCGATCTTTTAATTCTTTCTCTTTTGGACATACACCATTAAGTAAGGGCAACACCAATGATATCATGCTTCCGTGTCTTATTTCGAAGTCTGATAAGCGTTTCTCAGTACTCCATACCACTTCTAGTCCTAAATCCATCAAAAACCTTATATTAGTTGTTGCAGTTGGCTAACATACATAGGATCTAGGGAATGCAAACCCGAGGTCTTTTTTCGAAACCCGGGTTTCGGGTTTGACCGCCGTGAAAACCCGGGTAACCCGGGTACCCGGGTTTGGACGGGTTAACAAATGTTACATGATAAATATTATTACTGCACTATTTCTTGCGTAAGAACAACGTCGTCGTATGCAGCTACAAGTCCAACGTTCTCCAACAGTCAAGAATTTTGCATAAAAAGAAAACTTTAGGATAATCGCGATATTTTTTTATAACTTATGAGCAGTGTTTTTCATTAAAAAATGTTCCGAAACTTAATAATTCCAGAACAGTTATGGAGGACATTGCAAGGGTTCCGAAGGCCTAAACCTGAGCCTCCAATTTTATAGCATCTTGAATACCAATAAACACTGAAAACGCTGAAATTAAATTAAATTTACTAAGCTTAACTAATTTTTATTAAAAATGTAAATAAAATAATTTTTAGCAGCTTGAAAAAATGCATGGAATGCCGTTCCGGGGCGTTCTGTCTGAGAGAAACATTGCATAGGCCTATAAAAATAATTGTCAAATGACAGCTTAATCGTCTACATCTCAGCTTTAGGCCATTCCGCAACGTCAAAGCGTCCTCTCAGATCCTCTGACCGGCTTGATCTTTTTGTTCCCCGTGTTAGGACCACAATGGCTCAATCCAGATCCTTTGTGTGCATAGGTCCCTCTCTATGGAATCGACTTCCGCCTTCTCTACGCTCTAGCGGCTCTACAATCCTCTCTATAGTAGCATCTCTACCTCTTTCTCTCACCTTAAAACCTTCCACTGGGAGCGCTTCTGAAAGGCTTATGCTATGAGAAGCGCTTTATAAATGATCAAATACAATACAATACAATTCCAGTGCCTGCCCATTTGCTTTCAGAAGATAATTTAGTCATCGTTACCCTGCAACCAAATTTGGCAGAGCCAGAACTTACTAAAGTAGATGCTGCTTTGGAGACATATCGCTGCCTGTGATTGTGCTTGGACTACCGTCATTGGCTTCGTCAGAACGACAAGGGTCACCAACGTCTTTATGTTTCAGAAGGTTTATCTTATGCTTGGACCCGAGATGAATTATAGAATATGCATATTTCTTGTTGCACCGCTGGCCATTTTTGCTGCGATTACATAACTGACATTGAGCCGTCTGACCCTCAGAATCGTGAACGAAATGATCCCAAACACCACCCTTTACATTTGCTGATTTAGACATTGTTTGGATTTGTGTCTGAAATCACTAAATTCAAACAAAATCAGTTTACTGCTATTATTTACGAATTCGAAGCTACGACGCCGATGTGTCAAAACACTCAACATTAGTCACTGGTCGTGTGAAATGGGAAGCCACACTCATACGAAGTCACCAATAAAGATATGGAATGAGCCGATAAATAAGTAGTTAGAAGTTGTATTACGTAAACCCGTTATCAACCACTATTCTCCTTTTATTTCCATTACTCTGTATTTGTGAGTTTCACACCGTGAAGGACGGTGAAAGTTACGATTTTCAAACCCGTCGAACCCGGGTTTCAATCGCGTTCAAACCCGGGTTTCGGGTTTGGAAAAAAGCCGGGTAACTCGGGTTACCCGGGTTCGGGTAACCCGGGTTTGCATTCCCTAATAGGATCAATATTAGTAATACAATAACAATGGTTTCGATTTATACAGTCTGCCAGATTTTAGTTGGCCTAATTAAGATACCTAATAATCTTTATTTCTTGGAACAGCAGACCTATTGTGCGCCAATATAATAATTTTAGCTACATGTACATGCAATTCTAATGGCCATAAAACAAATATGAAAAATCAGAGGCCAGTTGTCAGGTCGTTCAGTCAGAATAAATAAATAACCTAGGGTGTAAAACGTTTTTAGGTCAAGCTCCACGCTACCTCTGTGATCTTATGAGACGGCCTATTTCAGCTACCTCTTGACGTCCTCTCCGCTCTTTTGACCATCATGACCTTCTAGTTCTTCGATCTCGGACTGCCACAGCACAGCATCGTGCCTATGCTTCTGTTGGCCCACTGCTGTGGAATGACATACCTGCTTTAACCCTCAGAGGATAACCTATAAAAAAATCACACATTGGATAACCTGGGGTGAATTTTTCACCCTCACTATTTGAGGCATGTGATATAAAATTAAACCATGTTCGATCAACAATGGTAATTGTACCAAGTTCAACATAAAACTGCAAAACTAGGAAACCTAACTAAAGTCAACTATCAGCACAATCATCGAGTCTACAGTCATCTACACACAACTCAAGTAACGCTTTGTTGCATGCGTTCCACAGACAAAGTTGCTACACATATGACAGCGAATACTGGTTTTATTGTCCTTCTCTCGGCTGCATTTATGGCAACGACCTTTGCAACTGCTCAATGCTCATCTGCTGTGTGTCGCGTTTTGCTTTCTTGACCGGCTTTCCCTTTACATATTCCAGTGCTCTTTTCACATATGGCTGAAATGGCCACGGTATGACGTCAGTCACGTGACCATTCATCCAAAATAAGTAAGACAAAATATATGGAATTAAGCAAAATTCATCTACGAACAGATACACAAAGGCGCAAGGCATAACTCCAAAGCTGTAAAAAATTCAGCGCAAATACTGACAGTGGGGTGAAAAATTCACCCCAGGTTAGCCTCTGAGGGTTAACTCGTGCTGTGATGTTATCTGGGGCACCACTGTTTCTGCTCGTTTTCCTTAAGACTTTTCTTTTTTCGGGGCCCATCGCATTGGAAGCGCCTCTGATTAGGTTGTACTGCGAGAGGCGCTTTATAATTCCGTAAATAGAATAGAATAGAATAGTAAAGTTTAGTCTAAGAGCTGTCTAATTGGTTAACGTGCTGAGTCTGTATTCGAAAAGTTGCTGGTTCAATTCTGCGGATAGGACTCCTTGTGACTATCCTGGGAAAGCTGTTGTCACAAACATTTGTTTCCGAAGCTCATAAGTGCACACCGAAGCTAGGAAAGTAAGTCCCGAAAATATTTATTGTGTTTATCGATGGTGACCATCAAATAACGATCACACTCTCTGCAAATTTCACTGTTCATTTCAACGCTGTTAAAGTTGACATATCCTACTTTCATGCCGCAACAGCAGCGAAGTTTCCTTATCTCAAAGATGCTTGGTTTTGGCTGTCCACCTTTGATTTGCAGAATTTTTAACGAAAGGTAGACCTATATTCGTCGTATTGACGTAACTAGACAAGTATGATAATTATCATCTATAGGCTACTCATATTTTTTACGATTGGACAACAGAGAGCGAAAGCGTCTCTCGGAATACGGTATACACTATAATGCAAGACCACTGTTACCTTCAATTGTTGATCAGACTATATATATAGCGGGTGGTTAGCATTGCTAACAGAGAGACATTTGGAAGGAAGGATGAATGTACAGGTGGAATTACCGACAGGCGGACACAGCGACAAGAAGAATGTCAAGCAAACAGACACTATGAGGCAGACAACCAGACCTAACTTAGAAGGATCACAAAAACAATGACAAAATCAGACTAGTTTTTTTATTCGGCATCTAATGCTCTGACAGCAGCAGCCACAATGCAGAGTGCTATGGAGGCTCTTGTCAATTGGATGTCATCCAATCGTCTGCGCCTCAACGCTTCCAAAACGCAATTTATATGGCTTATCAATGGGCAGCAGCTGAAAAAGATCATCAGGCAATATCTGCTGACTTCCCTCACTTTGTCTTCTCGACGTCTGTCCGCAACCTAGGGGTTATTCTTGATCAGGAACTTACCTTCTCTGAACACCTAAATCTTTTATGCCGTGTTTGCTTTTTTCAGTTGCAAAAATTGCGGGTCATTTCCCGTTCACTTTCACCAAATGCTGCACTTACTGTTGTTCATGCTTTTGTTTGAAGTAGGATTGACTACTGCTGCAGTACCATCTATGCTGACCTCCCATTGGGGCGCATTGCTCAGGTTGAGCGTGTGCTTCGTGCAGCTGATATAGGCTAGTTGGTGGTTTCTTCTAAATTTGACCACATCTCGCATTATATGCGTGACGTACTCCACTGGCTTCCTGTTTCTCAGCGCATTCAATTTAGGATTTCGGTCTGGGTCTGGCGGTGCCAGTTAGGGAGAACCCCAGCCTACTTGCATGAGTTCTGATGCCCTACCTCAGGTTTAGCTGCCCGCAGAAACCTTCGTTCTGCATCTCGTGGCGAACTTGCTGTTCCATTTGCGCGCACTTCAAAGATGCAACTTCGTGCCTTCTCAGTGGTTGGGCCGACCATATGGAATAATCTTCCTTCAGATCTGCGTGTTCTTCTAGCTGAAGACACTGCATACACATTTTACAAGAAGTTCGAAAACTCTTCTCTATCGCCGGAGTTGGGCTGGGAGCGCCTCTGAGTAGGTTATCTTGTAGGGGCGCTATATAAGTCCTCTGAATGAATGAATGAATGAATGAATGAATGAATGAGAAACTACTCAGAGGCGCTCCCGACTCCAACGCGCCCAAAAAGAACAGTTTTAGGTTAGTAAGGAAAGTTTCAGGCAGACTCCCAGGGTGTAGACGCAGCTCTAGAGGAAAACCATTCCAGATCATTGGGCCTGCCATAAAAGTTCGGTTCTGTATAGTTGCTGTAAGAGCAAAACGAACCACGAGAACTACTTTTTCTGGGGAGCGTAGAAGGCGACGCCCTCGGACAACCGAAATCAAACAGCAGAGCTCACGGAGGTAAGTTGGACCAAGGCCCTGGAGACAGCGACAAACCAGGGTATTTACCCTGTACTCGATGCGCTTGCAGATAGGGAGCCAGTGAAGGACCTCCAGCATGTAGCTGGAGACGTGACCATACTTTGGAATTTGCCCAATGAAGCGCGCTGTAAAGCTCGAGACTCGGTCCAAACATGCTACGCGGCTAGACGGGAGGCCAGAGTAGAGCGATGAGCAATAGTCAAGACGAGCTGTAATAAAGGAATACACTAGAGTAAGTTAGGCAGGAGACGTAAGCGAGCGGGTAACAGTACGAAGCTGACGCAGCTGGTAATAGCAGTCCCGAGCAAGACGATGAAGATGTGGATCAAAAGTGAGCTCTTGGTCCAACTGGACGCCGAGGTCACGAACCGTGGTTAAAGAGACAGGGAATTCAGACGTAGGAGTAGTAAAGTCAAGTTTAGCAACCTGTTTCCGAGTGCCTAGCCAGATGAATTTGGTCTTGGACGGGTTCAAGCGCAGTCGATTAGACGATATCCACGCTTCTAGAGCATCCATAGTCCAGCAGAGATTGCGTTGGATGGTAGGCAGTGAGTGTACGCTTGCACGTCGTCAGCATATTGCTGACCTAACCGCATGCGCCTTCAGAAGTTGAGCAACACCTGAGGTGTAGATAATATATAGGATAGGTCCAAGTACCGATCCCTGGGGCAGACCACATTGCGCAAGGTCACATATGGACCGAGTGGAACCATGGACCACGCAGATGTAACGTTCATGGACCACTTTCAACGTGACACAATTTAGCTCTTAAATATATGTTCAAATTTCGTTACCGTCTGGAGTATATAGTTGATATCCATTACATTTAGGAGCTTGCGGATGGTCCCTAATTTTCTCCAACAACTCCGAGGTAAAACAATTCTGCAACAAATTACAATGCATTATAGGCGCAATTATCAGATTCAGCACGTGGAAACTTTGAACTCTTTCAGCGTAACAATAGGCTACATACCTGTACTACTGAAATTTCAAAGTCGGGCTTTTTGTGGAAGACGATTTATACCTGGCTTAGACTATTATGCTAATATCTCAATATTATTGAATCTAGCCAATATTCACTTATTAATCAAAATAGGCTATTATTTGCTGGTTTGGTTGCAAGATTCCTTATCAAGCTTAAAATAGGTCATGTTTTAAGCATATATTATGGTGACTTTCGCACCGTTAACTTTAAACTGCAAATCAACAGACTCGAAATATCTTACCGCCGATACTATAACGTGGAAGTTGGCTAATACATCTGCCATCACTGCAATTGACCAGGCCATCTTGAAATTCTTATCTAACTGTCACCTTAACAGATAACATAACATGATGAAACAACAGTGCTTCAGGATAAAATTGTGTAGAAGGAAAACTACGGTATGCGCGAAGGCGGTGAAGAAGGAACCTTCAGCGATAGATAGGTTGACAACGGATGTGATAATTGTGCCAAATTGAAAAAGCCTGATTGTTTTTCGCTTGGCGTGTGGATTCCGATCTGTTGTTGCCTGTTGGTTTGAAGTCGGATTTCGATTTGTGCACCTCAATCGCTGAGTGGCGCTTTTATAAATAAGTTCTTTTAGCCCTCAGTGGGGGGAGAGTCCATTCTAAATGGAGGAACCCACCACAGCAAAGCACAATGTTGGGCCACAGCAGTCCTAGTCCTAAGAACAAAGAGATCAAACCGATCTGAAGAGAGATGAGGATGCATAGTCTGAGAGATTTTTCGGGGTACTGTATGCTTAGCTGGGATTTGGAGACCAGAAATAAGATCTTATACGGGATGTGCGCAGCAATAGGGAGCCAGTGCAAGACTTCAAGCATATATTATGTGGAGATAGCAATACGTAACTGAAGTAGTGTACGCATAGCCGAGAAGTAACTACATCAAGCAGGAATACCTCTTCTTTGCATCTATCGTATGAGCTCTGGATCAGTCAGAGTCCGCAAAGGTATCTATAACCTTCGAATCTAATGGTATGCATCTACTTTAATTACCCATTTCTGGGTCGGGAGAGTCTTTGGGTAGCATGCGAGTCATTGTGAAATTTAGAGTGACCTACATGTATTTGCACTCCAGCTGCACAGTAAGTTGCTGTGGTTTTCGCATGCAGCGAGTTCTTGATAATGTAATGTAGGCTATGTTACGGCGGCCAGTCGCTGTGCTGTCACTGCTGTAAGAGTTACCACGGAGAACATATAGAAACCTAAATGCTGATGGTATCCATGATTATCACTAACCAAGTTTTCCACCACGTTGATTTTCTTTAAAAATCGGTGGTTAAAATGATGCAATAATTATTATGTTGTTTCTGGACCATTGATCGTTGGGTGTTATAAATAGGCTGTGGTAAAGATAGCTCAAGACACGAGTGTTAGTCTAGTGGACCTAAATGTCCAGAGTGACGCAGGAAGAGATAAAAAAAAAACTGGAAAAAGAAAGGATAGAGAAAGAAGAGGCAGACAGACAGAGACTGGAAGCAAGAACAAGAGACGACAGAGAAAGAGGAAGAGAGACAGAGAAAGAAAGAGAGAGGACAGAGATTAATGGTTGCATGTGGATTTTCCCAGATGCTGATAATAGTGCTTGGTACGGCCACCTGAGCTTGCATTTTCACTCTCCAACTACTGTTTTGTCTAAACGGAGTATGATAATGAAACCGGAATTCCCTAGAGGAATTTCCGGGGATATTATGCTTGCACTTTGCTTTCTGTAGGCTATTCGTTGTCTTAAGACTTTTCTCTTTGGGTATTGCGCACTGGGAGGGACTCTGATTAGTTTTTGCTGCGAGAGGCGCTTAGAAGTCGTTAGATACGATAGATACACTGCGATACGAAACAACGAATGATTGGGACAAGTATTTTGTCGGCGCTGTATTTCTTCTCACTCTACTGACTCAGGTGAGTGTGTCCGGTACATAGCCTAAGATTCCTTTCTTTCGGATTGTTCCTGACTGTAAATCGTGTAAGATTCTGCTATATTTCTGCTGAATAAAAAGACACTGTGGCAATTCCTAGAGAAAATCAGGCACTATGGCACCATTTTCAATTCAGCAGTTTTTCAGTTAGTAACTTTCATGACGCTGATATTTCATGCACAGGGCATCAAAATATAGCGCGCCAACTAGTGAGTCAGAATAGTAATCTAATTTAATTTTGCGACTTTTGTAAGTCATTGGCTTTTGGTTATCAGACAGATTACATGTTTTGAAAGGTGACTCTGATTTTATATAAGCGTTGTTTTTTTATTTTACACAAAAGTTCTGATAAATTGAAATTTTCTTCGATATATTGAAAGCATCCACAACTTTGCTGAGACAAAAGACTTCTAAGTAAACTGCTTTTATGCAACTGTACTAGACAAGAAATGTCGAACGATTACAAAGATATCTGGCAAATTTGTATCCTAACCGATACAAACGAAAGTGTTTTAGTGACAATAAATAAGGTGAGAAATACCTACGTAATATAATCTTGTATGCCGAAGTTCCACGCCTAGTTTCTCTTAATACGTGTTATCTTCTGCGTAAGTACTTTATTACACCCGAAGGCAGAAACAAAACATACGTCACAAGATACATGCACAAAATCTGAACAAACATAACATTAAATGCACAGACTGCGAAAATTTTCGTAAAGATCATTTATGCAACTACATTTACCGTTCAAGATGTCGGCGAGTTCCACCTCTGCAGCCATAATATCTATCATACATCATACACAACTCCAAAAAATCAACGAATATCCACAGAAAACCTCTAGTTCAATTAGCTAACTAAACGATAAAATGCTTCAGTGTTCACTGGCTTTGTCCAAGAATTTAATTTGTAAAATATTACGGTTTGTTATTTTTGGTTTGGTGTAGGCTTGTGTCGTGTTCAACTTTTGCCTCGCTCATTCATCGACTATATTGTGAAATTGTACCAAAAGGCATTCAAAATTAAGAAAATGTAGATTATTGTATTTGAACAGAACGCATCAGTGGCAGATCTATTCAAGAAATTCCGAAAAGAGAACAGCGGTTTCGAAAAACAAAGACGTTTGACCCTTCTTGTTGTTGATGGTAATGTTTTCAGCATGCATATTGTAGGCTAATTATAACAGTATTCATTTGTATTGTCTGGTTAAAGTTAATAAGAGCAACGGTTTAGACATAACCTAAGTGAAACGACAATAGAGCGTGCAAAGTTACTGGATTCCAAAAACTCAGGATCACTGCGATATCTGATACAAGATTTGCTTTAGTCCTAACACACATAGTGACACATTAAATGTCTTCTAAAGCCCATAAAAGCCCATGTCATGTTGTGTTAAGTGGGTAAGTAGTTTGAGTCTCTAGATCAGTGGTATATAATAGTCGTTGTATGCAGAAGACTCATTTATATAGGTCTATACTTTATTTCGCACAAAGCAGAACAGAGAAACTAAGCAAAGACTAGAACAAAAATAAAAAATACAAAAACTGCTTCCCAAACAGACTAGGAAACAACTCAAACAGTTTCTCCTCTGGAAGCATAGACGTTGTGCACCCACGATCATACATAAGACAAAAGTGTCCTTCACTGACAAACCAAAACCTAAATTATTACACTCATGCCCATAACTGAATGTCAATGACAGCATAATTATTTAGTGTACTATTAATCACAGTTAGCATGTGTTTAAGAAATTTAAACATAGCAATGAATCTCATAGATTTAAAGTCCAGACTGTCTTAACCTGCAATAAATTCTCTCACTGATTATCATTTGTGAAAACCCAATACTTTACGATGTACATTATTCCACAAAGCGTTTAGTTTACTCAGCTGAGGCTGAGAAAATCTCACTGCAACTGAGACATATCTTAAAATTGGTAAGCTGCTGTATAAGCTGCAGTAACTGCAAACTTGAAGACTAAGTTATTGAAAATATTATTGGTAGCTGCAGCTGCATTAACTCCGACAAACTTGAAGGTACTGAAGAGGGTTATTGGTGCCTTGCAAAGTCCATATTATTCAGGTCCGCGCAGTAGTCTGCATAAAAAATGCCCGTTATGCAGTCCACATCACAAATCAGTTTACTATCAGCACAAAAGGTAATTCCCAAGTATTTAACCTGCTCAGACCATTCAACCTTTTGTTACCTAGGAACATATCTGGCAGAGAGGCCTTGAATAGAGGTCCAAATGCTAGGCACCAAGATTTAGTGCAATAAATATTAGTACAATTTATGCCGTTTAGAGTTTTATTTTGACATGTGGCTAAGTTAATTCCAGCCTTCTTGTGCATGCCTTGGAGTTGGCCATTGAAAGAAAAGGTTAGTCGTTGAGAATATAAATTAAGTTCCAAATGAAAATACTGTGTATATGAGCTGATTAACCGCTGTATGCCAGAAAAGGATAGGCAAGCTATCAAGTTGGCTGTGAGGCTGCTGAGGAACAGGAAAGACTGATGGCCGGGAAAGCAAGACCAAAGGCATGAAAGCCATTTGAGAGGAGACATATTAGCCACAACGAAGTCATCGGTTTCTCTTTTGGTGTTGGTTTGCTTGTGGAGTACAAGTCGGATATTGCTGATTTGGATGGAGGAAGGAGCTAAAGTGGTCGTGGTAGCCGTCTGAGAGAGACGTGTAAGGACACTTATGCCGAAATAAACAAGGGTGAGGTGACCTATGTAAACTAGTAGTTGAATGAAAACCCTCAGTGTTAGATTATGGTACATGTAGTTGTTGGCTGTCTTGTTGGAGAAGGAGCCAGTGTTCACTTACATAGTTATTTAGTCCATTTTCGTTTGAGCCATCGACTTCCAACTTCGCTCGAGTGAACAATAATTACGCGAGTGTCGTTTGAGTCGCAAGGGAACCGATTTTCGGTCACCTGTCTCTTTTGCCTCGTACATGTATAAGGCTCATCTAAATCCCTGCTAGGTCAACTGTCTCATTTGCCTTGTAGATCATTGATAGGTTAGCTGTATCTGTTTATTACAAGAGGAGAAATATTTGGTCGATCACCTATGGAATCTCTTGGTATAAGCTTTAACTACAATAGCCACTATGCGGTAATCATGGAGAATATTAAGCCCAACATTTTGTTGTCTGTACAGTAATGGTTAAGTTAGAATACATATAATCACAAGATTCATTTTCTGCGAAACTCGCGAATTAGTTACTAACAAAAATCGTAGCGTACTTAAAAGAAATACACTTTGTGCTATATTTATTCTTTTAGGTTCGGAGTTGGAAGAAAACGATCGAACACACCTGGTTAACGTTGACTGCTTAAGAGATAAGTGTAATATTCAATTAATCGTACATGTAGATGGTGGTGTGTGGCCTACTGAAATAGAGATACGGACACTGATTCGAAATCCAAATAATGTACCATCACTTGCAGGAAGAATTACAAATGATGTCACGGACATTTTGGACCTGGATGACGAAACTCCCCGTGTGAAGATGTCATGCGGCCATGCCGTCGGTAAGTAGGCTTAAAGATAAACGAATTGCAAAAACACGTCCATTCCATCAAGTCAAACAGTCAGTTCACTTCGGTTAATTTATATTGTCAAAATGCTATAATAATTGCAGAAAATGAATTGAGTTTATCTGCGTTACAACTGGCACAACATAATTGCAAAAGTACGCACACGACATATTAAAAGAAATACTATTAACGAAGTTGAATATATGTGGAAGTGATTGTATTGTTTTGAAAAGAGCCAATTGCATAGTGAAGGATCATTGAAGGCAATAGCAGCAGCGTTTGTAAGCCGAGCAGCCTCAGAGAAATGTTAGTCAACGTTAGACCACTCAGGTATCTCACGAAGTACTCAGGACGATAGTAGTCATATCTTTGCCGATGTTCTGATAATGGGTGACTGTAAGCAGTTGCAAAAACTCACACTAGGTGTCGCCAGCAGAGGAAGTAAGTACATGGTAGTGGATACACCGTTTGATACACTCGTAGTCTCCAATGGCCATCTGTTAACGCTTAGGTAACCAAAACTCATAAAAGCCCCTCATTTATTAGACATTTATTAGCGACTGTTACATTTTTAAAACCAACACAGTTTACGATATACTGACTCTTATGACTTCAATGTCACTTAATGTTTAGTATAATTATGATATTTTCCGTTTCTAAATAGCTCCGTCTTCCTTGGCTCTTTACTGCTACAACGAGATAGAGAATGGAGCACACTTGATACAATGTCCTGCTTTTGACTGCAGTACTGAGTGGTCATTCGCGTCCATTATAGATGCTGCATGTCTTTCATCGAATGAAACAAATGAATTTGAACGGAGGATGATTTCAAACAGACTTTCATATCAGTCGAAAGAAATAAAGCGGTGTCCTGGATGCGGAAATTCCTGTCGTCGGTTGAATGAGAACGAAACACGGATCCGTTGCAGGAAATGTACAGACAAAACTAGAAACTTCGACTTTTGCTGGTCATGTCTGAAGGAGTGGCGAAATAGCAGGAACGCTGTGTTTTGCGGGAACCTTGAATGCGGAGATCATAAACCGCTCTTCGAGATTCTGGCAAAATGTGACACTAAAATACTAAATGGTATGGAATGTCCTTCTAGGCGCGCGTGCCCAGAGTGCTTGACGCTAATTGAGCATACAGAAAAGTGCAAGCATATGAAATGTCCAGCTAAGCGTTGCAGGCATGATTTCTGCTTCATTTGCCTGCAACAATATCCATGTGAAACAGGTTTAACAGGGGCTCACAAACCGTGCACACTGGCACCTCGTCAACAGTCCACGTGTCCTCCCCTTCCTCCATCCCCTAATAAATGTGCCATACTCTAACAATTTCAGCTTTCAGTAGAAAACGCAGGGTAATATTTAAAACATGCTTTGCTTAATCAATGCTTCAGAAGCTATTTATAAAGCGTTATGCGTATCGACATGTAAATTGGTGTTTTTATATATTAAGCTTTTTATGCATTTCTATCCATTCGTTATTTTCATAATCGCATAAAAGTAGTTAGACTCTAAGTCTGCAAAACTTGTATTAGCCAGATAACTTAGTCTTCCGACAAAGTAAGCTTCCACAATTTTCTACCCATTAAACCGTTTCGATCATCGTGGAAGGTTTTATGGGTATATTTCACAACCGGCAGCAAATTAGACAAAGTTACGTCTTCTCCTTTTTACGGCTTACACAAAGAGTAAAATTATAATTTATCATTTTTAAATACATTGTAGGGCATGGGTTAGCTATAAAAAATTATTTCTATTATATTATTTAGATGATTAGTATGAGAAAAATAATTATAAAGTCCAATTTTAAACCGAAATTGCATTCGCCTTTCTAATGGTGAGTCAATTCAACGTTACGTTAGGGTAACAGCTGAAACGCTGAACTGATGTTTTATAATTTTTAGATCATTAACTTACATATATCTATTGTTCTATATGGTTTTTATTAACTTATTAACGAACTAAATAATTAGAAAATAAATAAAACCCTCTGTCTTCAGATTTTGGTTACAACACCGTTGCGAATGGGTTTCTGCCATCTGTGGAATAAATTGAAAACTCAATTTTTTTTAGAATTGACATCTTCGATAGCAGGGAACATGTCTGCATTGATTTTACCAACAAGAAATCAATATGGATAGTTGCTTCTGTTGACAATTTTCGGATATTTATCCGGTAATGTAATAGTATGAAAAAGATTTACAACTCCGTCACTGTAATTATTGCAATTTGCGCATATATACAATTTTTTTCTTTCAAAAATAATATTGAAACTGACAGCCTGGCCCCTATAAATTAACTATTTTTTGTATCTTAACTCGTCCGGTCAGTGTGGAGACCTAATTATGAATATTTTACAACTCCGTTACTACAACTCCGTTACATTATCTTTCTATTAAAATGAATTTATTTAAAGGTATATGTAGATAATTTGTCGTAAAATTAATTTAGGTTCCTGTGTAATAATTTAATGCACACTTAATACTAATTAATCACTAATTATAAACAGTGGCGGTATATTGTATTGTGTATTTATTAAGTAACGGAGTTGTAAATATTTAGGAATCAAAGTTGCGTGTGTTTCACATACAGTAGTAAAAGAAGTAAAATAAAAAATTAGGCCAAATCTATCAAATTTAAGCTCTGCTCAATATTAAGTATGCTTCAGGACTGCTAGTAAAATATTTGTGTAAGAAATTTTTTTTATTTTGCGTGACTTTCTTTTTCTCTAATTCTATTTCTGAATTTGATGCCTGTTGTGAAATATACCCTTATAGCCTCCTGTTTCTTACTTCTGGTACAGTAGAATTCACAACGTAATCTAAATTTCGTTTAATTTTCGACTGTTTGCAGAATATCACTGCACGCGACAATGACTCGATCTATTTATCACAAGAAAATATGCATAGGTTAACCTCTCTGGCGCAAGATAGACCTAAGTTGCAGAAAGAGTGTACTCAGGAGCACAGGAATTAACCTGGCTGACTGTTTTGTACTAACTATCATCATGTCATCCTTGGTCGTAGACTTCGCCGAAAACGTACCTTACCTGCCTACATTATACCAGCGCATTCTACACACCATGTAGACTATCTACATGATTCTACACTTCATCCACTACACAACCGCACTTCCCTGTTGTAACACTGCTGTACAACTCGTACTTTTTGAATATTTGACTGAACAAAACATTTGAATGAATTATTGTTTTTGTCGGTTAAGCTTTCTAGTTCTAATTCAATTTATTCCGTTGTGTTAAAGTAGTGTAAAACTATAACGTTAATCACTCGTTATTTCTAGCCAATTTGTTGTCAACCCTAATGAGCAGGACTTGGAGCGTTTACTCGCTGAAACATATATATTTGTGTAGGCCTATTGATTGATCTTAATATCGTTTGATTTTCGACTCTCTGAAGATTGATTGTCTCTGTACACGACAATGACTTTACCTAATTATCATAGGAAAATATGTATAGGTTGACCACTACGGCGCCTGATAAAGTATAGAAAGAGTGCCTGCAGGAACATGTTTGCGATTTTGTGGATAATAACTGATGAAATGAACCCTACTTTTCTGTCTTGGTAAAAATACACTAATTGTCTCATACCGTTCAATTATTTATTCAGTTACTGACATGAGCCCTCTAACAAAAACAGCGATATGTTAATCGTATTTTAGATTATCACCATACAATACATTATTACATATACTAACATTGAAACTGCAACATAAATACATGTTACTAATATTGGCATGGAACACTACTGATTCGAATAGCTTAAAGACGGCTAGACTGGTACGTTCACAGTATGATTTTAGTTGGAATGGTTTTCATTGGATGGTTTTACCTGTTTCAAAAGAAGAATTGGTTAATATTTTACTCACCTGTATTAGAAACTCGCTGCATATACTAGCCTACGTGGCCGCATTGTACGAACTGGGTGGTGTCGACATTATGAAATACTATAACAGTAAAATTGCCTCCATAGAAAATGCAACATTATGTACGGTAGTTATTATTACTGCAAGATGATTGATCTGTATTTATTGTTTTAGATTGTTTTCGACCTTGACGTATGAAGTTTCATTTATATTAAATTAGGAGCTGTCTGTGTTGGATATGGATTGCCTATTAAAGATGATTTATTGATTAGTGTATCTATGCCTTGTAAATGTATAGATAACTGCAGGTACTAATACTGTCACCTAGCGAATATTACCACGTTGGACGATGTCACTGCTATCTGTATAATGAGTATTGGATCGCCTGTAATTAGTTACAATGGTTAATGTAATAGAGTTGTGATGAAATTAATCAATTCGTGATGAATATAAAAGAGCATCCTCACATTCCTAAAAGGAGCCAATTATCGTCTCTGCTATGTCCAACATTGAAGGCCTAATTATAATATGTGGCAAGTTTTTAAAGCTTTAAATTAAACTAAACGTTCTTTTTTCCTACTTATTTGCAGTCAATAATAATGTGTATGAGTGGTCCTGTAAAACGATGTAGTAGGTCTATTAGTCGGCCTGCGTCATTATTTTTGGATACACTAAGGTTCTAACCATGATGGCGCTTTCAGTATAAGAAACAATTGTTTTAAAAAAGACTCTTAGAGCCATCCATTCGGAATGATTCGGTATGTACGAAGAAATCCGGAATAATTGGCCCCGCCTGTACTAACGTGTACTTCTACCCCCCACCCCACCCCAACTGCACGCGTACGCTTGACGCACCCTCAAATCACTTTTGGCCAGATTGGAGGATGTGTAATCTACGAGGCAGGCCGCCAGACTGTGTCGGACTCAATGCTGAGCTGAGTGACAGTTAGAAGTAGTCAGAGGTAACGCGGCATACAAGTGACACCTCTCCCACAGTCCTACTTCTCCCGGTAGTAGGGTTCATTTGAAGGTCAATATAGACAAATTATTATCGAGATTTCACCCCTCCCGTTTCCTATGCGTACGAACATTATCAGTAGGCCCACCAAACGCAAGCACTATGCACTTTGGTTAACTACTTCCCTCCCTCCTCCATTTGTACATAGGCCGACTAACTGGATGGCCCCTTGCGTCAGTATGAAATTACGTTGCAAAACATTTCCTTTAAGAATTTCGGATAAAGGATGGACAAAGGCGAACTTAAAGCTCTTCAAGAGAATGACATGAAGTTTCAATGTAATAGAATATTTTGAAATATAATTCATCTATTTTAATTGTTCTGAAGTTTCTTTTTTATGGCCAACGTGTACATTATGTCATATACCTGCAAACGAAGCGCCACTATAGATTCTTGCGAAAGACAGTATTTTCAATGTAGATATGCCGAATACAGACTGAATTCATGTTCAACGGCATCGTAATAACTATCCTTGCGATGGTAACGCTGGTTACAATTTGCCTTACCGGACGGTTGAGCCTAGCAATGGATAGTCTTTATACTATAGGCCTAGGTCTATATCTGCGTGTAATTACAGCCCATATGTCTGAGTGAACTTGCATAATTGCAGCATCTGCAATTGCTTAGAATCTTCCCTTTCTCATTCGGAACAGCCTGTAGAAGAGCAGCCACTTTAGCTAACCCTGACATAAAGTTACAGATAAGAAGTGTTAGCAACTTCATTTTTCTCAACCTTGGCATATGAGGACGGGTGGCCGGTCCTTTTCTTCACCCTCTGATCTTCCGAACGACAGTGTAGTCTATATCTGAGTAGCGGAACTATTGGAGCAAAAATTTTGATATAAATATTCTGCTCCTATGAGGATCTGACCTGCCGACTGACATTAACCATTAGACTTTCGGGCTTCGAATTATTATGAGACCTCCGATAACCCAGCAGGTGTTCTGTGGTTTTTCGAACTACATGTAGGTTCTTCACAACGTGTGATGTGGCGACCGATCACTTCACTTTGCTGTCCCTGTTACGAGAGGTTATCGTAATCGTAACAGTAACTGTTACTCCCCTATTGTTATTCCGTATATCTTCGGCGCCCAAGCAAGAAATGTCGAGGAAGCCAGCTTATTCAAATCTGCTTAGTCAAATGCGAGAACACTGAGCAGATACGGTCATAAGCGGTTCCAAGTTCAAGTTGACGGCTAGAGCAGTATAATCTCAAGTGCTGTTGCAATTTTGTCACCTAACCATGTTTTGAAATGATCGAACAGGATTGTCTTTATAGAAATGTCCTAAGGTTCAAATCTTCTTAACTGTTATACGCAATATTATCATGGAGCGTTTACATTAATTTCGTTGTGTTCAAGGGCCATTGAGAAACAAACTTCTATGCGGTGGTCCGATAATGATATTCAGATAAAATGCAGATATATATCTATATAGATATATACATATATATAACAAAAGAGAGAAGAGAAGGATATAATTATACATATATAATTGTATATATGTATATATATCAGAAGGCAGAGAGAACGAAAGACAGACACAAAGACAGGGAGACAGAGAAAGACTGAGACAGAGAACAGAGACAGAGACAGAGAGATGGAGAGACAGGGATAGAGAGAGACAGAGTGAAAGACAGACAGAGAGGGAGGGAGAGAGAAAGAGTGAGAGAGAGTGAGAGAGCAGATGCGGAAGTAAACTGGCTACGTGGGGATAACCCAAGAAGTAGACTGGTGCTTGTATCTTCATTTTGTGATCCAAAAATATACCGGTAGCCTATTATAGATATATGCGCACAGATATTTAATATTGCGCTGCATAAGTATTAAGTACCTGGCAAGGGTGCTGTCTGTGCTAGCTTAAATGCTGTTAATAAATTTACACTTTATTCCTACTTGTGTGAATAAATATATACATAGACATAATAAAGGACGACATATACAGAAATGCGCAGTTTAGAGAACAGTATCTAGTCTGATTGTACTAGCTCAGGTGAGTTTCTGGTCCGCAGCATTAATTGTTTCAGATTTATTCTAGCTATAGGTTGTGCATAGGTAAATAATTTCGTTCTGCAGGATATCCGATACACTCCGATGCGTGGTCGATTTAGAAGAATAAGGCAAGTGACATGGCACCTTTTTCAGATGTCGGCGTTACGAATAGGGTGTGACAATCTAACTTTGCGAAGTGTTCGAATAATAACTGTGTTAAGAGAACAGAAGCAGTGTCCATTTTATATCTATCAAGAATTGGTTAGCTTTGATGTTTGTCTATTATTGTATTGTATTCGATCATTTATAAAGCGCTTCTCATAGCATAAGCCTTTCAGAAGCGCTCCCAGTGCGAGGTACTCAGAGAAAAAAAAGGAAGGTTGTAAGGTGAGAGAAAGAGGTAGAGACGATACTAGAGAGGGTTGTAGAGCGTAGAGAAGAGGAACTCCGAGGAAGTCTATTCCATAGAGAGGGACCTATTATAAATGACAACCGTTTATCCTATGGGTTTATCCAAATGGGTAAGCTGTAATGATAAAACAATCATCTTCAAGCGATAAATGCTAATAAGCGTCAATAGCACTGTAGCGTAATAAAAAGGAAGGACAAAATATTACAAGGAGATCATGTCTCAAACGTTTGCCTGTACTTTCGGGTTTCCATTTAACTGCGCCTTGCAGAAAGTCAGCACAGAAAAACATTTTCACCTTTAAAATTTCACTAACCTGAGAGCAATCAACGTTAAAGCAGCTGACTTCACTATTAGCAAATAGCTGGCTGTTCACTGAGTCTCTTGTCTACCATAATAACTACACTATTTACATGCGAAAAAAGATTTCTGTATTACTGTCTTGTTTTCACACTTTAATTGCTCTGTCTTCGAAAACAGCGACTTACTTTTCTATTCTTTGACAAATAAAAGGCAATGCAAAGTACAGAGGTAAACATGTAAGTCGGGTCACAGGAAGCATTAAGGACCATAAGACAGACTTGAGGATGGTGGCACGACAAAAGCGACCGACAATCGAGCGCCCACAAAAGAGCGACCGACATAAGAGCGACCGACATAAGAGCGATGTTGAGACGACCACACATGAAGTGTACTTTAAAGATTATAAATCAAAGCAACCAGAAAGATTAATCCTAGTGCAATTTATTCAACAAAGTGCTAAGAAGAAAAGAGAATTTAATACTAAATAAATGTCTGAATTTAATACTAATACTGTTCAACGAAAAGTATAAAATATGCGAAGTTTAAATCTAAAACGTCTATGAAGAAAAGAGAATAAAATTTAATACTAAGTAGGTCTAAATGTCTTAATTTAATGCTAAAACTGTTCAACGAAATGTCTAATAACATTCTAAAACGTTCGTGTTGGTTATTGAGTCAACTAGAAAAGTTACTACAGTTCAAGATATAGTTCAAGCGAATCGACCTTCTCCATGCTCATTTTCTTTGGTCACTGGAAGTCTTCACGTCCTTTTATAAGAAAGGTTGTAAGCGGCGCTCAAAGATTTCCGATAAAAGGGCTGAACAACAAAAGTTTTTTTTTACTAGAACGTAGGCCTATACTTCAAAGTAATATCAGATCTTGACTGAGACAATTTCGCACTTAACCCAATAGAACTATAGGCCGTAACATGCTAATTGTTTAAATTGGCCCTTTTGCTTGTCGTCCCCTTGATAGATCCCTTCGCTCTTATGTCGGTCGCTCTATTGTCGGCGCTCTTTTGTCGGCGCTCTTTTGTCGGTCTCTCTTTTGACGTGCCACCGAGAAAAGGGAGTCGCGGAGGACAGATGAGGTTTTGGATAGGTATTGTGAGGGAGGACCTCGCAAGGAGTGAACACGAGAATTGCTGTCAACATGGTCGGAGACAGAGAGAGAAGTGGAGACATCTTGTTCAGATCTCATCGTCGGTACGTACTTAATGGAAGAAGAGAAGAAGAAAGAAAACAAACTGATACCAAAAACCTAACTCCAACAAAAGAAATTCGAAAACCTGGACACTTAAAAACAGGACAATTCCCAACTAATTAGTGCAACAATAGAAGGCGCAATCTATTAAGGTAAGTAAGTAAGTAAGTAAGTTAGCAAGCAACAAGCAAGCAAGTAAGTAAGTTAGCAAGCAATCAAGCAAGCAAGTAAGTAAGTAAGTAAGTAAGTAAAGCATATTCTTCGTTAATCAATTGCTAACCGGTCTTTGGCGTAGGCCTATAATCGACATCTAATTATAGTTAGAAAGTATATAACATCCGAACAATAAATGGTTTACGCATCAGGATGTCGACTAAGGGATTACGCGGCCATGGACACGGGGACGGAGGAAGTAGTAGGTGGGTTGGGTTGGAGGTTGCAGTTGGTGCAGAACGTGGCCCGGGTCCGTCAGGCAGCCCTAAAGAGTCAAGTGTCGGCGTTGTCTCAGGGTTGTTCAAAGGTTGGGGATTCTTTGGGGAAGTAACTCCAATAAAACAGCCTATTGCGCCTACAGCAAAGCTTACTTAAAATTATAATTTTTAGCATTTGTTGGCATTTGTCAAACTAACTTAGGTTTAATCTTTTAATTCAAGGACTCAAAGCTGTAAACACAGGAATTTTAGTCGGATATAGGCTTATGCATTTCATGGACTTGCAATTTTGAAGTCGCACAACATGCACAATCGCGATGGCTTCTTTCCCACTTGTTATGGGCAAAAGGCTAATGGCGCTCTATTAAGTCACGATAGCTGCAAACACTAAACACTCCTGTATCTTAAGGCTGTTGGGATTAAGTACTTATGCTCGAGTGGTCCTCTCTTATATTAGTGCTTTCAAGTGCTTGGACATGAACTTGCTTGAAAGCTACTTATGCTAGGCCTACTAATTAGCTGTGCACATGCATACCGAATACCGTTGCTAAATAAAATTCCAGATCACGCTGAGACTGATGATGGCATTGGCCTACTTCGAACCGTTCAAAGTGCTTGACTTGTGATCAGCGCAGACTTAGCGACGCTGTTAAATTTGTTGAAGGAAACTTGCGCCGATAATATTTATCGATTAATTTATTGCGAGTATTACGCGCGCAAGGTCGGTAAATCCAAATCGGAGACGCATGACAAACGTGCACGAGCAACTTAATGCATATGGGATCGTTGCATGAAGTCCGCTTAGCAATGGTAATGTTAATTGTAATTGCAGATTTATATAGCGCCACTTAAACACAAGCGCAAACACGCAATCGTTGGATTACAGACACAATGCGCCTATCTAATAGACCACGGTGCCGTACATGGCAGATTGGTCTATCACCGACTACAGTATGGTAGGGCAGAAAGAGAGGAAATATGATGATGACGCTAGCCGCACAACAATCGTAGCCCATGAAACTTGTCCTTTAAAACTGACATTAGGGTTTTCTGCGGTGATTATCCCGGGTAAAGCCTCTTATTTACAGGCTGTGTGCGAGACAGCTGAAACCACCCACTGTACATAACCTGTGTGACTGTTTACCTGCCTGACTTTATGCATATTGTTGTAAGATGCTACCGAGCATCTGTCGTATGTACTTTGTCCCATAACTAAAGACACTGCGATAGACTAAATATATTTCGTAGTGGATCCGTTCACGCCCCGGGCGTTACCGGATCCCCAGTACTACAGTCACGTCCGTCGCGTAATTGGCTAAAGCCTGTCACGTGAACTTGTTGTCTTCCCGTGGAATTTTGATATGGCGGACAACTTGAGGGCCGGTTCGGGCCAGGTTAGGATTCGTGGGTCGTTTAGGGTAAAATTAGGCGTCGTCAGGGTCGTTTAGGGTCAGATTAGGCGTCGTGAGGGTCGGTTAGGGTCAGGGTTAGGGTTAGTTTCGTCTTTAGAAAACACGGTGAACAAACTTCCACCGCAAACGGCAATGTTTATCGGTCGGTTTGTTTCAGGTACACACAATCATGTGACATGTAATGACCAATTGCGAGACGGGCGTGATCCTAGTCCCAGGTATCGGCTCACGTCGGGCGTGACGCTATCCACGACCAATATATCGTAGTACAAGAATGAACTCTCTATAGACGGGGCGTGACTTTATGCATAGTACTGTATATGGATGAATACTGTTGTCTTAGAAAGAGATAGTTAACTAGGATGTTTCGCTGTCCTATATTATGCTTAGTCAACCAAGGAGTGTCGTATGTATATAAACCCATGTTAGAGGTTCTTCGGGGAGAAAGTTTTCGTTAGAGACTTTGTCTAGGATACGCTTATATTATGCTTAGTACTAGGAAATCTGGTAGGGGCGCTATAACAAGTGTTTCAAATAATATACAATACAATAGTCAAACAAGGAGTGTTGTATCGTATATAAACCCATGTTAGAGGTTCGTCGGGGAGCTTTTCAGTTTTCGTTTTGGCCCATTGCCGGTGGTGTTGTTCGGTTGAAGATAGAACTGGCCAAGTTTTCGTTGTAATAGTTAAGACGCTTTATTAACTATAGTTAACTCTTGGTTTCGTGTCCTTCGCGGCCAATCAAGTTGTCGGTGGTTATTTATTCGACGCTCTTCAGAAGAAGGAGACGTTCGAGACTTCCTGTCGAAGATACGACGTGTGTATAGGTTTCTACTACTTTGATGTTTTATAATATACATTTTCTTTTACCCTAAAACGAGTTTGTCTTACTTCATAGCAGGGGCGTCCATCCCATGGGGAGAATGAAGCAGAAATCTTCATAGCCTTTTCAGGGGGGGAAGAAATTTTTTATACGTTAAATGTCTCCTCGGTTTTTCCATCTTAGAAATTAATCGATTTGTTTTCTGATTTGATGCTGCTCAGCTGATATGTCAGTGCAGTCAAAAACTGAAACTTATCAGAGAACATTCAGGGTAGTCTCTAGTTGTAGAAGCACAACGATTGCAATGGTCCATGATGTTGATGCAAACTTTCCGGTTCATCGAACAAGACGATCACCCAGGCAACATGGCGAGAAAACTGAGAAAAGGACAATAGGTCTACACTGTAAATGTGGTGCTCAGTAGCACAGACCACTATCGTTTTGGAATTTACATTACAACACTCGATAGTGTTGCTTGTCAAATACAGGACCGTTTCCAGGATGACAATGTCATGCTAGGTATATTTGAAGAAATGGATAATTTTATGCCAAGGAAGTTGTTAACAGAGGATAACGTACCGACAGACAGTATAGCTAACCTGTATAACTTCTGCGACCTAACTTGAACTGATTCACCTATAGATTATACAGGCACAGGCAGTGACGATGATGAGCAAAAGACACATCTGTCCACCGGACAGTGGATTTAAAGCAGTTATGTTAAGCCATTACGTGTGATATGCCAACTTTGACGCTATTCAACAATCCCCAGCTTGTACAAAATCCTGGTCTCCTTGCCGTGACCAGCTGCTCAACTGATCGAGTAACGAGTGGCATCAGCATTGTGAGAAATCGACGGAGATCAACCACGGTTGATGACTGGTTTGCCCCTCTGACAGTATTAGCCTCTGACCGAGACGCTACTCTATCACTACTGGACGAAATAGTTGATCGCTTGGCTACGTACGCGCTCTGCTGCTCTAAGGAAGCACCTATTGTGATTTTAGCACTTATGTTGGTACTGTCTGGCCTCTCTGGTGGTATGCCTCTGTCTGTGTACAAGCCTTCATATTTTATAATGCATACTGGCTCTTAATTAGTGAACTAAAAGTTAAAGAATCTAACAGTAAAATTGTGTTTCAAATTTCGATAAACAATATTTTCTCTTGTGTCGACAGTCGACCAATCGTCTTGGGCTGTGGTGGGCGGGGGGAATCTGATGACTTGATGGGGGAATGCTTCATAGGCGTAAGGGGATGGACGCCCCTGCTTCATAGTAGTAGCACCTAACAATATATCGACCTGGAAACTAACCTGACCTGACCTGCCTATTTATCTCTTTATTTCTTACTTACGATTACGAAACAGAAAGATCTTTTACAGTTTGGTATTTTGATGAGTGAGTAGACTTTTTCTCTTTGAATAACAGATATTACGTGGGAAACAACTAATCTGAAGAGGAAACACACCTGGACAGCAAAGATGCCCTGGCAGATTTTTATTATCATGGACACACTTAAGAAAGTCCAAGTAACTGTTAGCGAAGTAAGTATTTCTGAAGTTGTAGACAAATTAGACTATTCAGGACACAGCACTGCATTGTATAGAGGTATGCAGTTGGCTTACAGTTATAGATAGCCTAGAAAGACTACTTGAAATGCTTCTCGATTTAATAGGATTACTTGAGGTTAGTGTACAGTTCTAGAACGTGTCATCGGACGCTTGTATACAATACAACTGCGTTTTGATATTGATCTTCTTCCAAAGTTCAGAAATGCACACACGACCATACGGCACAACATCAATGACTCAGATACGATTATATTGCAAAGCAATTGTGCGCGAAGGACTTGCTCAAGATCTCTACGCAGTAACTGCCTCGGACGAGGATCGAACCTGTACTCTCCAGGTTACAGGCCGACTGCTCTAACCAATCGGCCACCGTGTTACAATCGACCACCGTATCTGTATTGCATGCTCTGACCTTGCTTACCACTAATATTATAGTTTCCGCAGATAGGCTACTAGATCACTTTCACTAGTTGAGAAATCTTTTCATGGATCAGGCTCAATGTATCAACTGCCATACTTAGCTTAAAATTTGGCTTAACATTTAAGAAACTTCATCATGACGTCGTTTTCTCTGTGTGTTAACAAGAATTGTCTGATATCCGAGCTGCTGAAGAAAATCAAGGAGCATCCTCACATTCCAAAAGGAACTAGTTATCGACTCTACACTTCAGATGGTAAAATTTTCGCAGGCTATCAAACTTAAGCAAATGTAAACTTGTCATACTTCTAAAGTGAGGTTTCATAATTTCAAACGAACATCGTTACAGTCACGTACTTTGTTTTTTCCGAAACTCTCTCCAAGAAATTTGCTCAGGAGTTAAGAAAATAAACATTTATTTTTACATATCATCATGTTTTGTGAAGATACTAAGGAGTATAACTAAGCTTATCCATGCGTTCCTTTATTGAATATCTTTAAGAGGTTTCACGTAAATTTCACATAAATAGAAATAGGTTTAGGTGATATAATACTGATCTGCTTCACATTTGCATCACTCGATGTGCTTCGGTTCTAGCCAATTTAAATTTAGGTTTTAAAATTTTATCTGCACTCATTAAAACTAACTAAAGGCACAGTTCCTATTCGAATGTCGTGTTGGCTCAAGCCTATAGTACACGATTTTAATGTCGCTACTCCCTAGTAGTTTTTGGCCTTGAATCCAACCCACCGAGTATACGTTGCTGGGCCTCTTTGAGTGCATTTACAAGACAACACACTGCTGATTTAAATTTTTTAAATATTGTAACAGCCAAATGAAGATGCATGTTACATATGTGTTTTGGCGTAACATTGATACGCAATTTGTCCATTAACAAAGTTCCTCTACTTAAGTGAGCTGAATATCTACATGACTCCTTATTAATTATGGGCTGGGTGTATAGATACAGTGCTTAAATAAAACAATATCAACCATCGGTGGATTCAAGCACACCGTGACATGCACTCTCGTAGAAAACATTGAGACTAGTACATGACTTTCAAAGTCTTGTGATTGAGCTAGACGTCCCAACGCAACACCCAGACGTAGCATTCTAAGAGCAGTCGATGATGAATGTTGACATGTTAAGAGTATGCTTTTGATTCAGTTGATTTTGTACTCCGCTGAGTTGATTATTGTTGAAAATAGTAATTTATAGATTATTACAGTTTAATGTCAGGGTCTCTCTTCCATTGCTTGCTGTAAATCAACGAATGTCTTAATTTGGACTGTTATGTTATTTTGTGCAACAAGAAGCAATAAATTTCATGGTAATGGTTATGGTTAGTAAGGGCCTGATTAAACTATTTTCATTTTATATACATGTACGTAAGAAAATCGGAAACCTTGTGTGTCCATCTTCAACTTGTCGCTACGCTACAAATCCGGCCAGATTTGTTATCTACAATGAATTTAATACCTGATCTTTTCTTTCGTAAGAGAAACCTTTTTATGATATATATATATATATATATATATATATTTTTATATATATATATATATATTTATATATATATATAAGAACGTGAATTGTATCACTAACCCTTGCATGCAATAATCGTAATAGGCCTAACCGTGTTTTGTTAGGGACAAGTTTTCAGGATAACAAGGATAATGGAAGCCGACGGTTATCGGATTACTACATTCAGAATAAAAGCAGTGTAAACCTAAGCGTTGGATTAATTGGGGGTGTTTGGCCGACGTCGGAAGAACTCGAACGACAGACGCGCAATCCTCGACCATCAAGAATAATACAGCTAACTACTTCAACGGCCCATCCTGATGTCTGCTATTTAGACGATGACAATCCCCGTGTCATTATGCCATGTGGACATGCTATAGGTAAATATACACTGGTGTTTGATCGCGCTTATTGTCTCGGTGACTAGACGGCTTCGCCTAAATAAGTTTTATAAGACATAGGCCTACGCTGAGTGAATCATAATATATTGCATGACCTGATGGCAAATAGCGATAGGCACATAGTTTTCTTAAAAACTCTATGTTTTTGTCTGAATACGTCCTACACAGTAATCTCAAAAGTTACGAAAATAGCTATCGCATCTTGCGGTGTAGGCTTATTAGGTTTAGTTTCGTTTTCGGCTAACTTATTGTATTGTATTTGATCATTTATAAAGCGCTTATCACAGCATAAGCCTTTCGGAAGAGCTCCCAGTACAAGGTAGCCCAAGAGAAAAGGACGGTTTAAGATCAGAGAAAGAGGCAGAGATGCCACCAGAGAGGATGGTAGAGCTTAGAGTTAGAGCTGGATTTATAGTTAACTTGGGGATAGTTTAGTGGTTAGAGCGTACAGGGCTTTCAATTTAGAGGTCGTAGGGACAACCCCCACCTTGGCAGAAATGTTGTTGGACATTTTACTCCACTTGCACCCCTAGTCACCTCAGCTATAATGAGTACACAAACTGTACAGTGTACACTGTACACTGTCAGTGGAGAGAAGAGCCTGCGAGGAAAAGGCTGGTCACCACCCTAGGCTAAGTAAGTATACGAAGTAGCTTAAACTTCATACCCATGACTGTATCTAGTGGCTATAGCATAGGGACTGATTTTCTTCTTCCTGTGGTTAACTTATACTCGATTTCATAGTCGTATTCTTGATGTATTCAATTAATTTCTCATTTATTTTATCCATAGCACCAAGTTCGCTGGCTCTTCACTGCTTGCATGAATTGGAGAATAAGAAGCCCGAGATCTCTTGTCCTGGTGGCAAATGTAACTCCACATGGCCATTCTCGCTCATCCGGGAAGCCGCCTGTCTTTCGGACAACGAGACAGTTGAATTCGAACAGAAATTACTGATCAATCGAGAGAAAGCAGGGGTCAAGCAATGTCCAAATTGCTTCGTCAGTTGCCATCGTAACAGCGACAGAGACACTGGCACGCGCGTCGGTTGTTTAAATTGTAAATCAATGGGTAAAGAAAACTATGAGTTCTGTTGGCATTGTCTTCGTGAGTGGAAAAACCCGGGAAGCTCTACATGCGGCAATTACGGTTGTAATGATAATAGTAAGTTATTCAGAATTCTAGCAGAATGCGATAATAGACAATTACGCGGAAAACTGTGCCCCTCTGTACGCGCTTGTCCCAATTGTTCTTTAATCATAGAACTTACTGAGGGGTGCAGACACATGACATGCAAAGTTTGTAAGTACAATTTCTGTTTCATGTGTCTGGAAAATTACGATTGGCATTCTCGAAGCTTGCAACCATGTAACGTAGCACCCCGTCAGACATCTGCTTTCATTTTTCCAAATAAACGACCTCAAACACCTGGCATCACCTCGTCAAACATATTCCCTCAGACAGCTGGCGACACCCTTCGAAATATACGACCTCAAACACCTGGCATCACCTCGTCAAGCTCATCCCTTGAGACATCTGGCAACACCTTTCCAAGTAGGTCTACTACATCTCGAACCACCTCGTCAAACATGTCCCGTCAAACTTCTCGTGTCAGCTTTCGAAATAACCCACCTCGAACCACCTCGTCAAACATGTTCCGTCAACGATCTCGTATCAGCTTTCGAAATAACCCACCTCGAACCACCTCGTCAAACATGTCCCATCAAACATCTCGAGTCAGCTTTAGAAATAACCCACCTCGAACCACTTCGTCAAACATGTCCCGTCAACGATCTCGTATCAGCTTTCGAAATAACCCACCTCGAACCACCTCGTCAAACATGTCCCATCAAACATCTCGAGTCAGCTTTCGAAATAACCCAGCTCGAACCACCTCGTCAAACATGTCCCATCAAACATCTCGAGTCAGCTTTAGAAATAACCCACCTCGAACCACCTCGTCAAACATGTCCCGTCAACGATCTCGTATCCGCTTTCGAAATAACCCACCTCGAAACAACTGGTCAAACATGTCCCATCAAACATCTCGCGTCAGCTTTCGAAATAACCCACCTCGAAGCACTTGGTCAAACATGTCCCATCAAACATCTCGCGTCAGCTTTCGAAATAACCCACCTCGAAACAACTGGTCAAACATGTCCCATCAAACATCTCGCGTCAGCTTTCGAAATAACCCACCTCGAAACAACTGGTCAAACATGTACCTTCAGACTTCTTGCGGCAGCTTTCGAAATAACTCACCTCGAAGCACTTGGTCAAACATGTCCCATCAGACTTCTCGCATCACATTTCCAAATAAAGGACCGGAAACACCTGGCTTCACCTCGTCGAATATATCTCTTCAGACATCTGGCACGACCTCGTCTAACAAGCGGACTCGTTCACCAGACATCACCTATACAAGGAAACAACGTCAAACACCTGGTATCACCTTGTCAGACATATCTCTTAAGACATCAGACATCACCCATACAAGGAAACAACGTCAAACACCTGGTATCACCTTGTCAGACATGTCCTATCAAACATCAGATATCACCTATACAAGGAAACAAAGTCAAACACCTGGTTTCACCTTGTCAGACATATCTGTTCAGGCATCAGACATCACCTATACAAGGAAACCACATCAAACACCTGGTTTCACCTTGTCAGACATGTCCCATCAGACATCAGACATCACCTATAAAAGGAAACAACGTCAAACACCTGGTATCACCTTGTCAGACATATCTGTTCAGGCATCAGACATCACCTATACAAGGAAACCACATCAAACACCTGGTATCACCTTGTCAGACATATCTGTTCAGGCATCAGACATCACCTATACAAGGAAACCACATCAAACACCTGGTATCACCTTGTCAGACATGTCCCAGGCATCAGACATCACCTATAAAAGGAAACAACGTCAAACACCTGGTTTCACCTTGTCAGACATATCTGTTCAGGCATCAGACATCACCTATACAAGGAAACCACATCAAACACCTGGTATCACCTTGTCAGACATCTCTTCAGACACCAGACATCACCCATACAAGGAAACAACGTCAAACACCTGGTTTCACCTTGTCAGACATATCTGTTCAGGAATCAGGCATCGCCTATACAAGGAAACCACATCAAACACCTGGTATCACCTTGTCCGACATATCTCTTCAGACACCAGACATCACCTATACAAGGAAACAACGTCAAACACCTGGTATCACCTTGTCAGACATGTCCCATCAGACATCAGACATCACCTATAAAAGGAAACAACGTCAAACACCTGACATCACCTCGTCGAACATATCGCTTCAGACTTCAGACATCGCCTTTTCAAAGAAACCACATGAAACACGTGTCATCACCTCGTCAAACATGTCCCATCAGACATCTGGTACGACCTCGTCTAACAAGCGGACTCGTTCTAAGCACAAGTGTGTAATCATCTAGAACACAGAAATGCACGTAGTCTTTACACCAAATTCTAAGCCTCTTAAACGAACTTAGTAATTCAGAGATATTGACAGTGGTTTTTGTCACAAGCTATTATTGTCGAACAGTGACTGCGGAGTAGAGCTGTACCGATTAATCGGCCATACTCATAATCGGGCCGATTATTGAAACAATCGGTATAAACGGTATCGACAGAAAAGTCGGTGCCGATGTGAAAATATGTTTTCTTAGTTTTGGCGGCTCGCCCCTCGCCAGATGATTTAACAACACCATATATTCTGGCGGTCAATCGTTCACCTACTGACGTTCCGCGAAGTCTTGATTGCAGTATTTTAAATCACCCACTGCACCCATCCACCATTTTTATCACGGCGAGCGCAAGCAGCAAAACACGTGCTTGCATTGCAATAGTGGGTTTATGTTTATGAAATAATCGGTCTCATTATCGGTATCGGCTCCTTTAATAATCGGCTGTATGCGGTATCGGCATAATCGGCAAAAAGTAATATCGGTACAGCAGCTAATCTACAGTGGAGTATCTTAATAGTGAATGTAGCGGTTGGCAAAAATCGATCAACCTAAGTTCGTTTTATAGACGCAGTACGAATGACCACAATGAACAATTTTAATGGTACTTACAAACTTAAACGCATCTGTTATTTAAACCTTAATATGTTTTATAACGAATACTTTTTTTCGGTTTATGTCGCTTGAAGAACGTTTTGCTGTCGCATTTTTAATAGCCTATCAGTTTGAGAATTCTAGTTTTCATCATAATCGTTCGACAGACTTACTGAGAAATGAAGCCATATTTTACCGTTAACGAAAAGGAATTAATCAAAGTTTACATCTGCATGCATGTTTAAGTTGTTGAAGTATAATCTTGATGCTATTAAACCCTTAAACAACGGTGTATTTACAGATTATGATTGTCGTGATCATTACCTTAAAATAAGACTTAAATGAATCGGTTGAGGTGATTGTGTTGCTAATGACGCTTAACATCATGATCATCCTGATCATCATCATTATCATCATCATCACCTTTCTTCTTCTCCTCCTCCTCATCAGCAACAACAACCGTTTCCTCATCATCATTATCAATCATCAGCTATCACAAGGATATCTTCGAATGGCTATTCCCTTTATTTTTGTCGTTTGTCATATTCATTCATTCATTCATTCATTCATGACGAAGTTTTATATAGCGCCCCTTCAAGGTTACTACTCAGAAGAGCTCCCGACCAAAGCACGGCTGAAAAGAACAGTTTTGAGGCAAGTATAGAAAGATTCAGAGTGGATTCTGGGATGCAAGCGCAACGTAAAAGGAAGCCCGTTCCAGAGGGAGGGACCAACCACTGAGAAGGCCCGATTCTGCTTAGTAGCTGTGCGGGCAAAAGGGACCATGAGCACGCCCCGCTCAGTAGAGCGGAGAGAGCGACGACCCGGAGCACCCAAGGTAGGGCAGCAGAGGTCGCGTAGATAGGCAGGGGGCTAGACCCAGCAAGGACCGCCAGACCAAAGCTATGATCCAATACGAGAATCGCTGCAGTAGAGGGAGCCAATGAAGCACATCCAGCATATAACCTGAGACGTGACCAAATTTGGGGATACGTCCGCAAAGGCGTGCGGCAGAGCGCAGGACCCGGTTCAGGCACCCCAACCGACCAGTAGGGAGGCCAACATAGAGTGAGCAAAAGTAATCAAGTCGGACTGTGATAAAAGAGTGGATGAGTGTAGCGGTGGAGTCTGAAGTAAGTGAGCGAGCAACAGTGCGGGATCTGGCGTAACTGATAGTATGAATCACGGCAGAGGCGGTTTATATGAGGGGCAAAGGTTAACTCTTGGTCCAGTGTAACTCCAAGGTCACGGACAACAGAGGAAAAGACAAATTGAGGGAAGTCTGCAGCAATTGTGGATAGGTCTAGCTTCGCAAGCTGCTGCCGAGTGCCCAGCCAGATAAATTGGGTTTTGGATGGGTTGAGACGCAGGTGGTTCGTTGACATCCACGCTTCCAGGGCACCCAAAGCCAGGCTCATTGCTCGAACAGCAGCAGTGGCGTTAGCAGCAGGGCAGTGCAGGTAGGCCTGAACGTCATCAGCGTACAGGTGACCTAGCACAGCAGAAGCAGTAAGTAGGGAACCAATTTCAGAGGTGTAAATGATGTAAAGAAGGGGACCCAGCACCGAGCCCTGCGGAAGGCCGTAAGGGGCAGGGGCCCATGAGGACCTGGAGGGCCCATGGACCACACAGAAAGAGCGTTCACTGAGGAATGAACCCAGCCAACTAAGAAAGTTACCAGACAGGCCAAAAGAAATTTGTAGCCGCTTAAGTAAAATGTCGACAGTGATCGACAGTGTCGAAAACAGCACTAACGTCGAACAAGACCAGCAGAGTGAGTTGCGAACTATCTATAGCCCCATAAATGTCAGAAAGGAGACGGAGCAAGAGGGTTTCAGTGGAGTGGCCTTTCCGAAAACCGGATTGGCACTCTGGAAGCATCTTATTTACCTCTAAATAAACAGTAAGCTGATAAGCGGCAATCTTTTCAATAATTTTCGACAGAAATTAAACATTAGCAATAGGTCGAAAGTTGACAGGATCAGATGAGTCGAGTCCGCTGTGCTTGAGGACAGGAACCAGGATTGAGCGCTTCTGCGACGAATATAACATGCCAGTCCTTGAGGTTATTTTTTAAAGGAGAGAAGCAATAAAGATTTTGTTTTATGTTGTTAAAATTGTTGAGGACTTTTATGGTTTACAGGTAGGCATTTGACAACTCATGAAAACTCTCCAAAACTGGTTTTTCACTTTTCGCGGTTTTGATGTGGCTTATTGGGTCATGACCTTTACAACTGAGACGCTTGCCTTTCCTTTTTGCCACTGTGGAAATCTCCCAAGCCTGTTTAGCTAACCGGGTTGTATATCCATCAAGAAGTTTCATCTTACCGGTCAAAAGATGGGAACAGCCCCCATGCCCCTCAGTTTCTAGTGGAAGAGACATGGCTCCACTACCTATCTGTGCCGAAGTCTTAAGGTTGTGGATTTAAAGGTGTATTTAAAATAATTGAGAGCTAAGTGGGCCTAAGCATCTTTCTGTAATTGAAAGATCATTCCACGAAGACAGGAAATATATAGAATAGAAAATTGCTGAGCCTATGTAACTTAGCCTCAATTTAATTTTCACGCTTTATCTTTCCTTAACTCAACTTTCATGCCTTAGGCCTATAATTTGAGCGCTTCTGAGTAGCTTCTTGAAGAGGCGCTATATAAATGCTCTGAATGAATGAATGAATGAATACATTAAGTTAGCTCAACTTAACTTAACTCGCTTTAAGTTACCTTGCAGTTACTAGTCATTCGGATGTCACAATGCTTTTTAATTAACCATAACTCATGGCTCTAAACCCACAGGCTCTAGCGTAGCCCTCATTAGGCTACTGTGTAGTTGCACTACAAAAGGACGTTGACGATTGAAGTGACTGTTAGTATAATATTTTTTACAACCTTCATGGCTTTACATACAGCGACAGCAAGGCTTCCTGTTTATCTTTGAATTCGCGACGGTCTGTAACAAAGATTTTAAGAATGTTAAATTCTACTAAAAGTCTTCGATTAAACGACTCTTAACTGATGGGTTTTAACACAATAATTGCTATTTAAACTATTCGCTAATTTACACGTGGATAGACCAGAAGCCATTACGTCTATGCCCGAATGCATCACGCGTCCTAGATACGCACTGCGCAAGCCAATTTTCGTTCAGTTGGTCATCTTGTTAACTTATTAAAATCCTTGGTCCGTAGGCCTACTCTGTAGTCTCTACCAATGGTATATCTCAATGGTCTGTACCGTAGACGCTATCAATTTCGTAATCAGCATTGTTTGGAAGTTCCATGACGCGGTTGCCGTTTCTTTATCGTCTTGTATAATTTTGCATTTTGGTTCTTTATAGTCATAACTGAAGAAACAGAGTTGTGAACAAGATGGAAAATCGTACTAATAGTGGATTCTGGTAGATAAGCATCATTTGGTACTCGACAAATGCGCCGCTCCTGGTTAAAGTTCTAGAGGCACCAAAACCTCCACGCACTACTACATCACACCTGTACTAAAACCACTCCATTGCTTAAATATCTGAGCGAATAGAATAGCCTATAAAGTCATATCACTCACCTACAGCACATTTCAATCCTCCCAGCCATCGTACCTCCGTCAGTTATTCACGGTTCAACCACTTCTCTCAAACCGCTCCTTTTCTGCCCTAACACTGCTCCGCTCTTTCCTCACCTCGTCACTAAGATTTGCAAATCGTCACTAAGATTTGCAAATCGCGCCATAGCCATTGCTGTTTCGCCTATCTGGAACAAACTCCCACCAGAATTACACGAAAAATCAGGTCCATCCTATAGAAGAACTCACCAAAATCGCACCTCTTGCTATCTCTTCACATGTTTTTCACTCATAACCGAAAACATTTGTTTTCCATAAATCCTATCCTGATTCCTCCTGTTCCCCTCACTTCCATCGTCGTTTCAACTCTAAACACCAATCACCTTAGCCGTCTGAATGTCTGCCTGCCTGACCCTTTGGACTTTGACCCTCTGCCTATCGATTCAGTTTTGATTAAGCGCCTGTGAATAAGCTGGTTCCCGCGACAGCGCTTTTGTGGTCACTTTGGCAATAGCCTACATTATTGCCATGGCAATATATAGGCTACCATAAATGTATACATATATCTGCTTGAGAGTACAGGCTTTGGAGCATGGGACTTTGTCGAAACTATACTGTAGTTAATGCACACACTGTATAGTTAGTCTAGTTAGTCTAAGATAGTCTAATTGTCTATAGTTATATTCAGCAGATTTGGTAAAAGGGACTAATTTAAGATGTATTATAATGTATTTGTAGAAATGTTACACAGAGGAGTTGTTCAAGAGTCTTAGACAACACCCCAGAATTCTGAAGAAAGACGACTTCCAGCTGTACTCCATTCACCATAGATCATCGCTTAAACATGGCTTAAATGTATCCGTGAATGGATGTGTGAAAAGATGGTTGTGATAATCTAACCTATCGATTATTAAAGCATTGTTATCCTATGTTTAAGGCATCCGTAGTAGGTTGCAATCAAAAACTATAATTGACGAGAAGACAGGTCAAAGCTGATGGACGGACGATTTGACGGGGTATACGCGGACTCTTTTGGAAGTATGGATGGATTGCTATATGGGTGGATCGCTCGATGAATGGCAAGATAAATGAGCAAACGGTTTATTTGTTGAATGGATAAAATGGGTAAATGTGTGGATTGATGTATTGATTGAGGGTTACGGATGAATGTCTAGGTCCCGTGGGAATATAATAGATGAGTTTGGTGTTGAGCTTGGTGTTTAGATAGGAATGCGGAGGCTAAAAATTGGGCGCACGCTTAAATTGAAAAATAATGTTGTTTCAAACAAGAACAGTGCGCAATGAGCATATTGTCTCCATATGGGTCCCATATGGAGACAATATGGGTTCCGTCTAATGCCCATAGAAATGCTGACAGGATGCATACCCTGTGTAAGGATCCTGAGTGGCCGAGTGGGTTGGTAGACTGCTCGCCGCGCCGGCGCCCCGGGTTCGCTTCCCGGTCGGGTCGGTTTATCAGAGATTAATTTCTCGGATCTTTACTGCGGGTGGCTCGGTCGCATTATAAACGTGGAGTACAATACAACACACAATACAACACATCACAATACAACTGGGGCGCGGTGGTTTAGGGGTATGTTCGGTGCCTTGCAGCTGGAGGGTTGCGGGTTCGAATCCACCTCAAAGTCGCCGCGTAGGGACCCTGGGCAAGTCCTTCACTCGCAATTGCTCATGCGCTTCGGCGTGAAACTCCGATTCAGCGTTCGCGCAGTAGTCGGGAGCGCCTCTGAATGGGAAATCTGGTAGAGGCGCTATAACAAGTGTTCAAATACAATACCCAAATGCTGCTTCTTTGTCAGACATTTCTGCAGCGCTACTTTCCAGACCCAGTCGCTTATTATGTGATTCTAAGCCATTTAAAGTCTAAAACATGGTGTAGAACTTCCTTAATATGCTGATCAATTCTACTTCTAGAAACAATGTTTTAAATGACGAAAATCTTAATTTGAATACTCTAAATTGATAATAAATTAGTAGACGAAAGAGGTATGATTGCTTTGATATCAACCCAACATCAATTATTACTTCGGTGAATTAATATGCACTATAGCGCATATTCAGGCTTGTATACATTATACACATACATAACGCCCAAAACAAACATAAATTTATACATACATGTGTACATACACAACATACATAAACACATGCATCACACATGCACACACATAAGCATGACATTTATGAACAAATATATATATGCACACATACACTGTACACACATGCAAAGGGTATAGAACCACGCGTACACACACACACAAAATCATATACATATACATGCACACACGCATGCATGCATTCACATACATGCACATGTGCACACATACACACATGCGCACATGCACACACGCACACACGCACACGCACATACACAAATACACACAGACATACCTACCCACATACATACCTACATACATGCATACTTACATAGCCTACATACATACATACATGTATACACCATACAAAACATCGCATCTGTTTAGATCTGTTGGGTAGTCACGTTTAGCGCCTTCGTGAGTTTCTTATAAGGCGCTATATAAATGGCCATATACATACATACATACATACAAAACATACATATATAAACACACATTCATACAGATATATATAATGATTGAATTAATACATAATTAAATAATTAGAGTTATTCCTGCCATCTTTGATCACCATATACAGGGCATTTTGTTTAAGCATGTCTTCACTCAGCACGGTTTCGATTCACTGCAGACAGTATCGATCGTGAATCTTGTTCAATTTCTAACATGGGGAGGACGACGGTATTCTCTGAAGCGTTGTGGCATTGTCGGAGGAAGGACGTCAGCCTCAGCTCCAATGAACTTGGTGTCAGAGGTCTGTCGTGGTGCCCTCGTGCATGCAGTGAACTGCGGATGGTAACAAGGCCAACGCCTAAGACAGATGAAGCAGAACTCATACTTGCAGCTTGAGCAGGTCATGTGCTTGCAATGCGCAATATGCTCGATGATGGTAGCACACTTCGGACAGGCTCGCTTCGACGGACATCGAACACCGTCGATATATTTAGCCGGACACTTAGCGAGCATCTCGAAGAGAAACCTATTATCATCGCACTCTGGATTTCCGCATCTCTCAACGCCTGAGGATTTCCATTCGTGCAGGCACGACCAGCAGAACTCAAATATTTTCCCGGTGATAGATGAGCAGTTGCTGCAGATGACACGTTTGTCGTTCTCGCGTGAAGGACGTGAGAATGTGCCACACTTTGGACAGGAGTTGGTCTCGCTTGGATGGTTTCGGAAGAAGTTTCGCTGGGCTCTGGCCTCGAATTCGCAGATCTCGTTTGATGAGAGGCAGGCGGCGTGTCGAATAAGTGCGAACTTCCATTTGGAGCTGCATTCAGGACAGCGTATCTCGTCTTTTCCAGCTTCCAGTTCGTGGTAACAATATACCGCCAGAGACTGCGGGCCTAGATAAATTAACAAACAAAAGATACAGAATTAATACTTTCCATTCTTCCGCCGACCAAATTTTACCTAACTAACAGTTTTATATGTTGAAAGTAAGGTAGCAGACTAAATGCCTAGGCCCATATCAATCCATCTATCTATCTTCCGTCTGTCTATCCCTTCATTCGTCCGTCCATCCATAAAACCATCCATCCATCCACCAACTTCCTTGGACCCCACACATTCATCTATTTATCCATCCATCCATCCGTCCGTCTCGTCCGTCAGTCCGTCCGTCCATCCATCCATCCATCCATCCATCCATCCATCCATCCACCAATCCATTTATCCATCATCCCACCCACCAACCCACCCACCAGCTTCCTTGAAGCCAGCCCACTCATCTATATATCCATCCATCCATCCATCGACCCATCTGATTCATCCATCCATTCATCGATCCATCCATCCCCGTCCGTCCATACATAAATGCATAGATCAATTCATCCTACCAACTATCCATCAATCCTTCTATCCATCCATCCATAAATCTATCCATCAAACCAACCGAACATCCATTCATCTAACCCATTTAAATACCAGTCCATCCATCCAACTCATCCATCAATCCATCCATCAATCCATCTCGACATCCAACCATGGATCCATCCATCCATGTAGCCATCCATTACCATCCAGTCATCCATTTCTTCATCCATCCGTCAATCCGTCATTTTGTCCATCCGTCCATTCATCCATCGAACCACCCAGACACCCACCCACCCACCCACCAACAACCCATCAAACCCTTCCAACCAAATATCTACCTGTCCATCTATTTATCCATCCATCTTTTTACCCATCCATTATCCATCCATTATCCATCCATCCATCCGTCCATCCGTCCATCCATTATCCATCCGTCCATCCATTCATCCATCCATTCATACAACCTATTATTTCTACCCATCCATCCATCCATTCATGCATCTGCCAATCCATCTATCGATCAATCCATCCATTTATCCATCCATCCATCCACCCACCTACCCGCCCAACCATCGATCAATCCCTGCATCCGTACATCGATCGATCGATCGGTCGATCGATCCATCCATCCATCCATGAATTCATGCATCCATCCACCAATCCATCCATTCATGCATGCATCCAAAAATCCATCCGTTCATCGAACCAGCCATCCATCCACAGTCCACACATACCTTTCTCCATCCATCTTTCCTATACCATCATTCAGTTCGTCTCTTCATCCGTCTATCCACCCATCCTCCATAGCCAACATACTTCTTTGTTTCTTACCAATTGCATGTCCACATGGCATAATGGCTCGAACTCCTTCGAACTCCAAAGTGACGACGTCCGGATTCCGTTTCCTCGATGTAGTGACAGTAATTCCGTTTCCTTCCACCAGTTGTCTGCTATGTGACTCCACTTGCTCCAGTGTCGGCCACACTCCGCCTTGCAATCGCGCCACCATGGCCAGCGTACTCAGGTGAGTTATGCCGTACTCGGATAGACGCTCTGTCATGTTAGACGATAGATCTCTACGCATTGTTCCTTGTTACACGAACATAAAAAAAACTTTTATTTATCAATTGTACCCCTCGCAGCCCACTCATTCCTAGCCGCACCACACATGCTAGCCAAAGGTGAAACTCATTTATATACCAGCTGAACCTAATCATTCATTATACAACCATCTATCAATCCATCCACCAAACCACACATCCAACCATTCACCCGCCCATTTACCACCCAACATTGTCTTGCTGTTCATCTAGCATCCATCTACTGTATCCATCTTTTCATCAGTGTCAATCCACCCATCCGTCCGTCCAACTGTTTTGACCTGGCTTTTCTAGTGGACTGTGATTTCATAGAGAGCGCCGCTGATTGGGTATTACTGAGAGAGGCGCTTTATAAATTCCTAAATACAATACAATACGATACAATAATTGCAATTTCACTCAAAGCGACAATCAACGGATATCTTGCACGCTGTTATAATGGTGCGATAGATGTCTTTACATGAGATTAGTCCGTCCATCCATTCACACATCCATTCATCGATCAGTGCAACACATCTTTCACTAGGCATTTAAAGCGTTGATCTACCGCTAATGGAATACAGCTGGAAGTCGTCTATCCTCGGAGCTCTGGGATGTTTTCTCAGGTTCTTGAACAACTCTTCTGTGTAGCAGTTCTATAAAGACATCACATTCCCTATTATAGCATCACTTTGTTCTAGCCACCGAATATAACAACAGCCAATTATCCCATTTAAAATATAATAGACTAACTACCAGTAGCTGCATTTACTACAGTGGTTTAGACCACGTCTCATATTCAAAAGGCTACTCTTAAGCAGATAATTATATGTATACGTTACGGTATAAAGGCATACATAGACAGTGGAACACACATTAGAACACACAATGAGAACCCAATCGAACACACAATGGAGCATTCAATGGAACACACAAACACACAATTGAACACATAAGCGAACACACATACGCCCATCCTGCGGATTAACTTGGCGTTCTTATCGAACTCAAACATCATTACGACGTCGTGCTGGCTAGAAGGTAACAATATGGTGCAAAAGTGTCAAGAAGTGAGCTACACATGCCCAGTTATGAACTACGCATGCAGAGGCCTGCACACACGCAATAACAGGAATGACATTGCACAAAGCAAGGACACTTTCTAACAGATACTGAACAGTGGGAGAGAAAGATAATGGCACAATTGCACAAAGCACAGCACATGTCTAGAAGAGGAGCATTTAGCAAGTCGCAAATGATGTATACAGACCATATGGACTCGATTTGCTAAATTCTCAGTGAATTGATGGGGTGAAACCCTTCAACACCGCTGTCCGTTTGAATGAGTGCCACGCCGTTTAAGGTCCCGTGTACGGACCGTGCTAGTCCGAGATTTAAATATCTGGGCTTATGTTTGTATGCATGTTTGTAATTTTGTTAGTTTGCATGTTCGTACGTTTGTATGTTTGTAAACATGTATCTAAACACTGCTGTAGCGCCTTTTCCTACTTCACAAAGGCAATGCCTGCACTATCCTATGTTAAAGACATAAAGCCTAGTCCATTTACTGTAAATTAACCTCGCCACAGTCCATATTCTGTTAGTGCCAGTATCAAGCCTGGGTAAAGGAGGAGGGCCACGCTGATCTTCTTCGTTATAAAACAACGTCGTTATACAGTAACTAACTTAATCTGTAACATGTAACTGTATACACAATGTAGGTTCAGCTTTAGCCTACTTGCCTCAGGAACAGTAACCAGAATTGGCGCATTTAGCGAGTCGCAAATGATGCTTATCTGCCAGAATCCAACACTCGTTCGATTTGCCATCCTGTTGACGACTCCGTTTCTTCAATTATGAATTTAAAGCATCAAAATGCAAAATTAAACAAGGCATACGTAAAAATGCAACTGCGACATTCCTTGGAAAGTCCTAACAATCCTAAAGCCTAATTGCGAAAGTGAAAACGCAAACGGTCGAGACGACAGAGTAGGCCTACAGATCGTCGCCAATTCAAGGTAAAACAGCCTCGCACCACTCGCTGTGTGTAAAACCACGAAGGTTATAACATGCTAAAAATCACTTCAATTAGTTACTTCCTTTTGTAGCGCAACAACAGAGTAATTACTGTAATGTTGGAGTTAAGTGGTTTAGAGCCATAAACTATGGTTATTGAAGAGCATTGTGAAAACCGGGTGACTATTAAGGTGAAATAAGGTAACAAGACGATTTAAGTTAAGTTGAGATTTGGTAAGGCAAGGTATGAAAGTTGAGGTAAGGTAAGTTGAGGTATAAGGTAACTGTACGTCAGACTTACTGCAGAAATGAAACTATATGTTAACTTTGATGAGAAGAAACTAATTATTTTTACATCTGCATATATGTTTAGGTAGTTTAACTAACGAGAAGGAACAAATTAATGTTAGTTTTTCTTCGTAGCTGTTCGACAGACTTACTGAAGGATCTAATTAAAGTTTACATCTGCATACTTGTTTAAGTTGTTGAAGTATAATCTTGATGATATAAAACACTTACTAATTGGTGCATTTACAGATTATGATTGTCGTGATCGCTACCCTAAATGAATCGGTTGAGATGATTGTGCTTCTAATGACGCTGATAATTTGTCATTATCACCATCGTCATAATAATAATAATAATAATAATAATAATAATAATAATAATAATAATAATAATAATAATAATAATAATAATTATATTCGTTTAAGAAAGACAACTCTGATTGGCACACCGCAATCAGGCACAATGTCATAGAGTTTAGAGAAATAAAAGGCGTTTAGTTTTACTCATTGCGCAATTGACGATAATGCTCAAATGAGGAATGGACGTTGTCATTGAACATCATCATCATCTTCGTCCTCCATATAACCTTCCTCCTTCTCCTCGCCCTCCTCTTTCTCCTCGTCAACAGCAACAACAACAACATCATCATCATTATCATTATTAATCATCATTCATCACAAGGATATATTCGAATGTGTTATTCCTTTATTTTGTACGTCTATCAAGTAAAAAACCCGTCTTTAAGGTCATTTTTTAAGGAGAGAAGCAATAAGGATTTTGCTTTATGTTTTCAATATTGTTGACGACTTTATGACTCACAGGTCGACATTTAGACAACTCAGAAAACTCTCCAAAAACTAGCTTTTTTACTTTTCGCGGTTTTCTTGTATTGAGTCATGACAATTGCAGCTGAGACGTTTTCCCTCTGAGGAAATCTCCCAAGCCTGTTTAGCTAAACCGGGTAGTATATCCATCAGGAAGATTTATCAAAAGATGGAAACAGCACCCATGCCCTTCAGTTTCGAGTGGAAGAGACACGACTGTCGTACCCACCTGTGACGAAGTTTATAGGTTTCGAATTTAAACGTGTACAACTGTAGCCTACATTTAAGCCACATAAGTCACAGACGTAGAGTTTGAGTCAGAACTGTTTCATTCCTCTTTGTCGAGATCTGATTCGAATGAACAACTATAACTTAATTTTGAGTGGAATTCAACTCAGTGGCGGCGCCATTTGACCTGCCTAATTTACCCCGACCTGCCTTATGACCTGCCTAAAATTCTTTGGAATTTTTAATATCTTCTTCATATTTCAAACATCAACATCTGCCCCATAATATCACTATTGCAATTATTACATCTTTACAACATTTTACCTATCATCTAGTATAATCAATAGAAGTCTATGATGTAGAAGTAGGCCTACTCTAAAGTTTTCTTTGCCGCCGTTACCTCGAAAATGTGTGGAAATAAATACAAAATACAATAGGCCTATAATAGTGTGTAGTCTATTACTTCGCGAAACTAACCTATTTCAGTTGTCTACGAATTCCATGAATGTTAGGCTATATGGGTATATATATTTCACAACAGGAGTCAAATTCAAAAATAGAATTAGAGAAAAAAAGTCATGCAAAATAAAAAGATTTCTTACACAAATATTTTACTAGCAGTGCTGAACCATACTTAATATTGAGCAGAGCTTAAATTTGACAGATTTGGCCTAATTTTTCATTTTTTTTACTATGTGAAACACATACAACTTTGATTCCTAAATATTTACAACTCCGTTACGTAATAAATACACATTACAATATACCGTCACTGTTTATCATTAGTGATTAATTAGTATTAAGTGTGCATTAAATTATTACACAACAACCTAAATTATTATGACGATAAATTATCTACATGTAGCCTACCATTAAATAAATTCATTTTAATAGTAAAATAAAGTAACGAAGTTGTAGTGACGGAATTGTAAAATATTCATAATTAGGTCTCCACACTCATCGGACGAGTTAAAATACAAAATATAGTTAGTTTATAGTGACCAGTGTGTCAGATTCAATATTATTTTTGAAAGAAAAAAATTATATATACGCAAAGTGCAATAATTACCGTCACGGAGTTTCAATATTATTTTTGATACTATTACATTACCAGATAAATTTCCGATAATTGTCAACAGAAGCAAACATCCATATTGATTTCTTGTTGGTAAAATCAATGCAGCCATGTTCCCTGCTATCGAAGATGTCAATTCAAAAAAAATTGAGTTTTCAATTTATTCCACAGATGGCAGAAACCCATTCGCAACCCCTTACCCTAACCTAACCCTAACCTAACCCTAACCCCTAGCCTAACCCTAACCCTAGCCTAGCCTAACCTAACCCTAACCCTAGCCTAACCTAGCCCCTAACCCTAGCCTAACCTAGCCTAACCCTAACCTAACCTAACCCTAACCCTGCCCTAAAACCTAACCTAACCTTAACCTAACCTAGCCCTAACCCTAACCTAACTTCCCGAACCTAACCCCTAACCCCTAGCCCTAATCTATAAATTACTATTGTCAACAGTAATCAACTCAGCTGACTACAAAATCTAGTGATTCTAAAACATACTCTCAACCAATATTCTTTCAACATTCCCCATTGACTGGTCTTAGAATACTTGATTATTTGGAGCCATTTCGATCAGGGCGATGCATTCAGGATTCAAGAAAGAGGAGCGCGAATACTGGGAGGCAATAATTTAGCGCCACAGTTGAGACCCCAGGAAGCTGTGGCCGACGATGAATAAGCCTCCTCGGTCGTTCTATGGCTGTGACTTCAACAGCTGCTCCTTCATTCACGGCTGAGGAGTTCATGGAGTTTCCAGGCCAAGATCAAGTCCGTTCGTGAAGACACCTCCGGCTCCACTCCTCCAGACTTTTCCTCACACTGCATGTAGATTCCAGTAACTTGCTACCGTAAATCAGTCTGGTTTTGGGGTAACCAATGAGTCCTTGCTTTGCCTACTCTGGGTCCTTCTGGGATGTATATGGCGCCATGGACAGGGCAGAAGTAACACTTCTGGCTCTGTTTGATGCCAGTGCGGTCATTGATACGGTCGACCACATTCTTATCCATCGTCTATTAGTTTCTTTTGGGAATTTCATCACGACAAAACTAAACAGAGCGGTTATTATAATAGCTGCAAATTATGTAAAAATATCACAACGAAGAAACTTAGGTTGAAATACTCACGACTAGAAACGAGGGAAAAGATAGATAAAAAAGTTTGCAGCGGCTGCAAAGAAGAAAAAACTGTACTAGAATATGTTAAAACTCGCCAGATGGCAAATGATTTAACAATACCATGTACTGGCAGCCTGTCGTTCACCAACTGACGTCGCACTGATGCCTTGAAGTCTTGTTTGTAGTATTTGACAACCACCCAGTGCAACCACCCACCTTCTTTTCACGGCGCGGGGAAGGAGCAAAACACGTGCTTGCATTGCAATAGTAGTTTAATGCTTATAATCGGTCTCATAATCGGTATCGGTTATTTTAATAATCGGCTGTATGCGGTATCGGCATAATCGGCAAAAAGTAATATCGGTACAGCAGCTGATCGACTGTGGACTATCTTAATAGTGAATGCGGCGGGTAGCAAAAATCGATCAACTCATGTTCGTTTTATATACGCAGTATAAACCACAATCAACAATTTTAATGGCAATTACAAACTTAAACGCATCTGTTATTTAAACCTTAATATGTTTTATAACGAATACTTTTATTCGGCTTATGTCGCTTGAAGAACGTTTTGCTGTCGCATTTCTTAATAGCCTATCAGTTTGAGAATTCTAGTTTTCATCATCATCGTTTGACAGACTTACTAAGAAATTAAGCCATATTTTTTACCGTTAACGAAAAGGAACTTATTAATGTTTACATCTGCATACATGTTTAAGTTGTTGAAGTATAATCTTGATCCTATGAAACCCTTAATGGTGTATTTACAGATTATGATTGTCGTGATCATTACCTTAAATGAATCGGTTGAGGTGATTGTGTTTCTAATGACGCTGAACGTCATCATGATCATCATCATGATCATCATGATCATCATGATCATCATTATTATTATCATCATGATCATCATGATCATGATCATCATCATCATCATTATCATCATCATCATCACCTTTCTTCTTCTTCTCCTCCTCATCATCAGCAACAACAACCGTTCCCTCATCATTATCATTATCATTATCATTATCATTATCAATCATCAGCTATCACAAGGATACCTTCGAATGTGCTATTCGCTTTATTTTTGTCGTTTGTCATATAACATGCCCGTCCTTGAGGTTATTTATTTAAAGGAGAGAAGCAATAAAGACTTTGTTTTATGTTGTTAAAATTGTTGAGGACTTTTGTGGCTTACAGGTAGGCATTTGACAACTCATGAAAACTCTCCAAAACTAGTTTTTCAGTTTTCGCGGTTTTGATGTGACTTATTGGGTCATGACTTTTTCAACTGAGACGCTTGCCTTTCCTTTTTGCCTCTGTGGAAATCTTCCATGCCTGTTTAGCTAACCTGGTAGTATATCCATCAAGAAGTTTCATCTTACCGGTCAAAAGATGGGAACAGCCCCCATGCCCCTCAGTTTCTAGTGAAGGAGACATGACTCCAGTACCTATCTGTGTCGAAGTCTTAAGGTTGTGGATGTAAAGGTTTATATATATTTATAATAATTGAGAGCTAAGTGGGCCTAGCATCATTCTGTAATTGGAAGATCATTCCACGACGACAGGAAATATTATAGAATAGAAAATTGCTGAGCCTATGTAACTTAGCCTCAATTTAATTTTCACGCTTTACCTTACCTTACCTGAACGTTTAGGCTATGCCTTAGGCGGTGACCCGTCAGAACGGCCCAGGACAAATCGGCCCCGACAAAACGGCCCCGACAAATGGGCCCCGACAAAACGGCCCCGACAAAACGGCCCCCGTCAAAATGGCCTCGACAAAACAGCCCCGTCAAATCGGCCCCCGTCAAATCGGCCCCGTCAAATCGGCCCCAGTCATATCGGCCCCCGTCATATCGGCCCCCGTCATATCGACCCCAGTCATATCGGCCCCAGTCATATCGGCCCCATACAAAATATCCAATGTTGCAATTACTTTTAAGCTTACGCTGACAAACTATGTTGAAATGAGGCCGCAAGCGACGGTTCAGCTGGGCAATGGACTGCGGGGACCATCGTCTAATGCTAACTGGTTGGCGTATTTAATTATTTAAATGCTTTCAATGACAACAGTTACTATCATAGAACCAACTTCTATTTACGTAACGAATTGTTTTTCATAAATCCAACTTCTATTTTATCGCCAAAATTATTTTCAGCAATCCAACTTCCATTTTAAACTGACTGCATAAAATAATTTGTCAACGAAAACTACGGTTTTATCAATCCGGGTTCTATTTACGCAAATAATTCTTTTCATCAATCCAACTTAAAAGTACTTAGGACACGGGATATTTTTTGATGGGCCGATGTGACTGGGGCCGATATGACTGGGGCCGGTTTGACGGGGCCGATTTGACGGGGGCCGATATGACGGGGGTCGATATGACGGGGGCCGAAATGACCGTGCTGTTTTGTCGAGGCCATTTTGACGAGGGCCGTTTTGTCGGGGCCGTTTTGTCGGGGCCCATTTGTCGGGGCCGTTTTGTCGGGGCCGATTTGTCCTGGGCCGTTCTGACGGGTACCGCCTTAGGCAGTGTTATTTCTATTAACTGTAACTGTAACTGAAATAGCAAAATAACTGAAAAATGTTGGTCAGTTAACTGTAACTGTAACTGAAACTGAAAAATACTGAATAACTGAAACTGTAATAGTAACTGAAAAACGAAAACTGTATAACTGAAAAATAACAAAAGTTAACTGAAAAATAAAACATGAGTGTTTTTCTTACTTACTTTTTGAATGGTAATCCTACTCTAGTCTACGGTCAGTTTTCTATACTCATTTCACTTCTAGTTTCTTTTCAGTTTTCTATGCTAGTTTCACTTCTGGTTCCTTTTCAGTCTTCTATGCTAGTCACTTCTGGTTACTTTTCAGTTTTCTATATTCGTTTCACTTCCGGTTCCTTTTCCTTTCGTTATGTTGTCGTTGGCGCTAAACCGTAAATTCGTAAAACAATCCACAACTACGAGAATAATGTTTAAGCCAAGTAGTGGTCGAAAAGTAGAAAGTGGCGTGTGGGAACATTTTGTTTATGAAGCCGCAGACGACAAAACTCGATGTTGTGTTCGCACTGTTGCTTACAAGGATGCTGAAAACAAAGGTGTGGCACACTAATTATCGGAACAGAGCAAGTGTTAATCTGGAATGTCGTGTTTTCTTTAAAGTAAACCGACAATACGTTGATTTGCTGTGTAAATATTTCTGGTAACTGTTGAGAATACTTGTGGTCAGTGTGTCATTAGTCATGACTTGTGAAAAAATAACTGATGCTATAACTGAAAAATAAAGAGAAATAACTTAAACTGTAACTGAAAAATAAAAAAAATAACTTTGAACTGAAAAATCTGATTTCAGTTAACTGTAACTATAACTTTAACTGAAAAATCATAAATTAGATAACTTTAACTGTAACTGTAACTGAAAAACCATAACTGAAATAACACTGGCCTTAGGCCTACCTTACGTTGCCACATATTAACTTAACTCGACTTAGGTTACCGAGCAGTTCTTAATAATCATCCGGAATTCACAATGGCTTTTAATAAACCATAAACCCACAAGCGCCAACATATATAACCATAATAACCATAACCATAAATTTTTATTGTTTCCAACAACAGCAAAGCATACAATCATCATAATTACAGTAAGATAGTAGGAAAACAACGGGGATAGAGAACCCTAAAGGGAACAAGTCCCGACTAGTAGGGTCACCCTTACATCATTGTAGTACTCGAGTGGCAGACCGAAAAATTTGTTAATTCTGCTAATTTGTAATCCTTAACAAATCTTAACTAGTTAACTAGCACGCACAATATTATTAGAACATACCATTGGCAATCAAATAGGCACGCAATCTACGTTTGAATAGGTGAAAACTAGTTAGGTACCGTATAGCCATCATTAGGCTGCTCTGTAGTTGTTCTACAAACTATTGATGTGATTCTGAGTATATATTACAACCTTCAACGTTTTACACACAGGGACAGCGAGGCTTTAAAATTCCTGTTTTCCTTGAATTTGCGACGGTCTATAACAACGATTTTAAGAATGTCAAATTCTACTAAAAGTCTTCGATTAAACGACTCTTAACTGATGGGTTTTAACACAATAATTGCTATTTAAACTATTCGCTGATTTACCCGTGGATAGACCAGAAGCCATTACGTCTATGCCCGAATGCATCACGCGTCCTAGATACGCACTGCGCAAGCCAATTTTCGTTCAGTTGGTCATCTTGTTAACTTATTAAAATCCTTGGTCCGCAGGCCTACTTTGTAGTCTCTACCAATGATATATCTCAATGGTCTGTACCGTAGACGCTTTCAATTTCGTAATCAGGATTGTTTGGAAGTTCCATGACGCGGTTGCTGTTTCTTTATCGCCTTGTCTAATTTTGCATTTTAGTTCTTCATAGTCATAACTGAAGAAACAGGGTTGCGAACAAGATGGAAAATCGTAGGCTACTAATAGTGGATTCTGGCAGATAAGCATCATTTGCTACTCGACAAATGCGCCACTCCTGGTTAAAGTTCCAGAGGCACCAAAACCTCCACGCACAACTACATCACACCTGTACTAAAATCACCCCATTGTCTTAAATATCTGAGCGAATAGAATAGCCTATAAAGTCATGTGGCGTTTTTGCCAGGGACCACCCCCTTGGGCTGCGGTCGGCTTGGTTCCTGCCAGGCCTTGGCATCCTTGCCCGTGGTGACCTAGCCCATGGTCTCCAGCCCTTGGTTACTGCTAGACCTTGGCATCCTTGCCCGTGGTGTCCTAGGCCATGGTTCCTAGCCCGTGGTCTCCTGCCCGTGGTTCCTGCCAGGCCTTGGCAACCTAGCCCATGGTCTCCTGCCCTTGGTTCCTGCCAGGCCTTGGCATCCTTGCCCGTGGTCTCCTGCCCTTGGTTCCTGCTAGGCCATGGTTCCTTGCCCGTGGTATCCTGCTAGGCCTTGGCAACCTGCCCTTGGTTCCTGGCTGGGCTTGGTGACTGGCTGTGGTTCTGGTGTCCTACCCCTGCCCCGGTTGGGTATAAATAGAGGGCGCTCTTGTGTAAGTTTAGAGATCCTGAGTGACCGAGTGGGTTGGTAGCCCGCTCTCCACGTCGGCGGCTCGGGTTCGATTCCGGGTCGGTCGGTTTATCAGAGATTAATTTCTCGGATCTTTACTGCGGGTGGCTCGGTCGCAATATAAACGTGGAGTTCGAGGTTGCTTTCTGCCTCCGACACTAATCATCTTCGATATGAAAAAGTGTCGTTAAGCCGAAGTACAATGTAAGTTGAGCACGCCAATCATCGTCGATATCGTCGCCTGAGAATTATCTTGTCGTATCTCCACTTTTTCTCGAAAAGCAGTTTAGAGTTAATTTGTAGCAGAATTTTTTGGATCTTTCTTCAGTTTCAATGGCTAAGAGATACGACAAGTCGTTTTAAAGATATTCAACAAAATATACTGTCGTATGTCCTGTTTTCAGAAAGATTTTATCGTATCTCCACACAGTATTCGTTGTGTAGCAGTGTATGTTGTTGTATGTCCAGAGAAAGCTCGTCGTTGATTGGACGATCAGGAGATACAACAGTATAAACCTGTGCGCTAAGCTGGATTAAAGCATATCCAGACATTTAAAAGTTTTTCTTTTAAAAATCCGGACTATATCCACGAAAATTTTAATGAAAACACTCTCTAATAATTGGTCGTTGCTTGATTTAATCATTTCATGTCTTTGTTTTCCGTAGAATGGTTCGTAATATTTGTAAATCCATTTTATAAAAAAAATTCATAAATTTCTGAAAAACAGCTCTAATCGTTAATTTTTTAAATGCAGGGTCTTTATGCAATGTTGATGTTTTAATATTACGTCTGTGTGTGAACTGTAATTTGATAATACCATTCTTATTGCATTGAATTTCTTATTTTTCCGCAAAATGTAGCCCAAACTTCAACCTCGATTATCTCGGAATTTTGGAAAATGGAGATAGGCCTACGCGAGGATAATTCTCAGGCGACGATATGACGGCGTCGTTAAATAAACGATATTAACGGTGTAAGTTGAGTACCGGTATGGGGATTGAGTTTGGAGAGAGATGCTTGGTTACTCCTCTTTACGTTGGTGTTGAATAAAGATCGTCATTGAACTCCGGTGTTTGATTCCTTCGGTGGGCGACATTGATCGCTACGTAACGGCTCGTCGACTGGCAGATGCTGAAGCCCTTCGATAGACGACGGAGGCCTTACTTACGCTCCCATCCTGAGCGACACGCGCCTTCCCTCGCCATCCTGAGAGAAGCAGAATACGACGAGACCCCGTTTTCTTTACAGTCATATCACTCACCTACAGCACATTTCAACCCTCCCAGCCATCGTACCTCCGTCAGTTATTCACGGTTCAACCACTTCTCTCAAACCGCTCCTTTTCTGCCCTAACACTGCTCCGCTCTTTCGTCACCTCGTCACTAAGATAGATTTGCAAATCGCGCCATAGCCATTGCTGTTTCGCCTATCTGGAACAAACTCCCACCAGAATTACACGAAAAATCTGGTCCATCCTACGAACTCACCAAAATCGCACCTCTTGTTATCTCTTCACATGTTTTTCACTCATAACCATCGGTTGATGCCTTGTGCATTAGACACCTGCGCAATAGAAGTTGCTAATTACATAACCGAAATTTTTTTCCCATAAATCCTATCCTGATACCTTCTGTTCCCCTCACTTCCAGCGTCGTTTCAACTGTAAACACCAATCACCTTAGCCGTCTGAATGTCTGCCTGCCTGACCCTTTGGACTGTGACCCTCTGCCTATCGATTCGGTTTTGATTAAGCGCCTGTGAATAAGCTGGTTCCCGCGACATCGCTTTTGTGGTCACTTTGGCAATAGCCTACATTATTGCCATGGCAATATATAGGCTACCATAAATGTATACATATACCTGCTTGAGAGTACAGGCTTTGGAGTATGGGACTTTGTCGAAACTATACTGGGACAGTAGTTAATGCACACACTGTATAGTTAGTCTAGTTAGTCTAAGGTAGTCTAATTGTCTATAGTTATATTCAGCAGATTTGGTAAAAGGGACTAATTTAAGATGTATAATGTATTTGTAGAAATGTTACACAGAGGAGTTGTTCAAGAGTCTTAGACAACACCCCAGAGTTCTGAAGATAGACGACTTCCAGCTGTACTCCATTCACCATAGATCATCGCTTAAACATGGCTTAAATGTATCCGTGAATGGATGTGTGAAAAGATGGTTGTGATAATCTAACCTATCGATTATTAAAGCATTGTTATCCTATGTTTAAGACATCCGTAGTAGGTTGCAATCAAAAACTATAATTGACGAGAAGACAGGTCAAAGCTGATGGACGGACGATTTGACGGGGTATGCGCGGACTCTTTTGGAAGTATGGATGGATTGCTATATGGGTGGATCGCTCGATGAATGGCAAGATAAATGAGCAAACGGTTTATTTCTTGAATGGATAAAATGGGTAAATGTGTGGATTGATTGAGGGTTATACGGATGAATGTCTAGGTCCCGTGGGAATATATATGAGTTTGGTATTGAGCTTGGTGTTTAGATAGAAATGCGCAGGCTAAAAATTGGGCGCACGTCTAAATTTAAAAATAATGTTGTTTCAAACAAGAACAGTTCGCATATTGTCTCCATATGGGTCCCATTAGGAGACAATACGGGTTCCGTCTAATGCCCATAGAAATACTGACAGGGTGCGTACCCAAATGCTGCTTCTTTGTCAGACAGTTCTGCAGTGCTACTTTCCAGACCCAGTCGCTTATTATGTGATTCTAAGCCATTTAAAGTCTAAAACATGGTGTAGAACTACCTTAAGATGCTGATCAATTCTACTTCTAGAAACAATGTTTTAAATCACGAAAATCTTAATTTTAATACTCTAAATTGATAATAAATTAGTAGACGAAAGAGGTATGATTGCTTTGATATCAACCCAACATCAATGAAGGGTTCAGAGCAATAACCAGTTATGTCGACATACCACTTCTTTGCTAAAAAGTATGCCAGCGTGTTTGGAATGTAGTAGTCTATTTACCCTGCAAATTTCGTGCAGATCCGAATATTTTTGAGAGTCATTTTTGAAAAACAAATATGTCAACATAATATGGAATTGTGCATCCGGCAGATCTTTGAAGCCATTTTCCCAAAACTCATAATTTCCGACATACCTGGTTATTGCTCTGAACCCTTCATTATTACTTCGGTGAATTAATATGCACTATAGCGCATATTCAGACTTACATACATTATACACACACACATAACGCCCAAAACGAACATAAATACATACATGTGTACATACACAACATACATAAACACATGCATCACATATATGCACACATAATTCCTAAGTATCCTGTAACAGATATATATATATATATATATATATATATATATATATATATATATATATATATATATATATACACGTACATACATGCATATACAAAGGGTATAGAACCACGCGTACACACACACAAAAAATTATATACATATACATGCACACACGCATGCATGCATTCACATACATACACACGTGCACACAAACACACATACACATGCGCACATGCACACACGCACACATACACAAATACACATATACATACATACCTACATACATACCTACATACATACATACATACGTGAATACATACATGCATACACCATACAAAACACATATATGATAAACACACATGCATACAGATATATAGATATATATATAATGATTGAATTCATACATAATTAAATAATTCGAGTTCTTCCTGCCATCGTTGATCACCATATACAGGGCATTTTGTTTAAGTATGTCTTCACTCAGCACTGTTTCGATTCACTGCAGACAGCATAGTGAATCTTGTTCAATTTCTAACATGGGGAGGACGACGGTATTCTCTGAAGCGTTGTGGCATTGGCGGAGGAAGGACGTCAGCCTCAGCTCCAAGGAACTTGGTGTCAGAGGTCTGTCGTGGTGCCCTCGTGCATGCAGTGAACTGCGGATGGTAACAAGGCCAACGCCTAAGACAGATGAAGCAGAACTCATACTTGCAGCTTGAGCAGGTCATGTGCTTACAATGCGCAATATGCTCGATGATGGTAGCACACTTCGGACAGGCTCGCTTCGACGGACATCGAACACCGTCGATATATTTAGCCGGACACTTAGCGAGCATCTCGAAGAGAAACCTATTATCCTCGCACTCTGGATTTCCACACCTCTCAACCCCAGAGGATTTCCACTCGTGCAGGCAGGACCAACAGAACTCGAACGTTTTCCCGGTGAGAGATGAGCAGTTGCTGCAGATGACGCGCTTGTCGTTCTCGCGTGACGGACGCGAGAACATGCCACACTTTGGACAGGAGTTGGTCTCGCTCGGATGGTTGCGGAAGAAGTTTCGCTGGGCTCTGGCCTCGAATTCGCAGATCTCGTTTGGTGAGAGGCAGGCGGCGTGGCGAATAAGTGCAAACTTCCATTTGGAGCTGCACTCAGGACAGCGTATCTCGTCTTTTCCAGCTTCCAGTTCGTGGTAACAATATACTGCCAGAGTCCGCGGGCCTTCGAAAATTAACAAACAAACGATACACAATTAGTACTTTCCCTTCTTCCGCCAACCAAAGTTTACCTTACAGCTTTATATGTCGAAAGTAAGGTAGCAGACTAAACGCCTAGGCCCATATCAATCCATCTATCTATCTGACCGTCCTTCCGTCTGTCTATCCCTTCATTCGTCCGTCCATCCATAAAACCATCCATCCATCCACCAACTTCCTTGGTGCCCACACATTCATCTATTTATCCATCCATCCATCCATTCATCATCCATCCATCCGTCCGTCCGTCCATCCATCCATCCATCCATCCATCCTCCGACCCACCCACCCATCCACCCACCCACCCATCCACCCACCCACCCACCAACTTCCTTGAAGCCAGCCCACTCATCTATATATCCATCCATCGATCCATCCAACCATAAATCCATCCATCCTTTTATCCGCCCACCCATCCCCATCCTTCCATCATCCACACATCGACCCATCGATCCATCCATCCATTCATAAATCCATCCATCCATTCATAAATCTATCCATCCCCATCCATCCATGCATAAATGTCCATCCTTCCATCTATACATCCATCCGACCAACTATCCATCAATCCTTCTATCAATCCATCCATAAATCTATCCATCCATCCAACGGAACATCAATCCATCTAACCCATTTAACACTAGAACGTCGGCATGGGTCATTTTTGACCCATAGCGCACTTTGCCAGCGTGCCATGTAGCACCAAGTAACCATTAAAGGAAGATATTTTATGACATCTATGGCATTGTGGCCGCAAAGGCATAGGAGAAAAATCTTATTAATCGCTGGTCAGGTATAGGAGTTAGAGCAGCCAATACCTAGAACGTCGGATAGGGGTCATTTTTGACCCATGACACTATTACTGTAAATGCCCATTTTTCTACTGTATACCTTATATTAACGTTACATATTTATGACGGCATTGCAAAGCTCATATTCTTCCCGCCATTTGTAAACAGTTTTGTTTATTGTTTCAAACACAATTGATATAAAAACAGCTATATCTGAGGGTTATCGATACCTGCGCTAAAATGAGTCGTCGTGTACGATTATATGCATACAGCAAACCAAGCCCTTCGTTTGATTCAAGAAATCGGTGAGGACACTTCTATTCGAATCGGAAGACATTATGATAGTGAGGCCTCTGTCTCAGATACCGGAATACAAAACCTGTCTGTTGAAGCAAGTAGCAGTTCTTCTGTTTCAAGTGTCGAAAATGATCATTGTGGACAAGTCGAACCGTTAGCATTAGAAATCCTGAAGTTCCTATCTCTGGAAGTGTGTGTGCATGTGGTCGAGGGGGTGCACGTGGTCGAGGACGAGGTCGTGGTTATAGAGGGGGTCGCTCATCATTTCAACATCGTGACAACCCAGATGTAGCAGCTAAAGAAACCAGGGAAACATCAAGGGATGGCAATCTCTGGATTGTGATTTCACCCGATGATGCACCTCGTTGAAGGCTAAGCAGTCAGAACGTGCTCCGCGAAGTTTGAGGACTACGCTGTTTTTGCGACCCTACAAATAAGAAAAGATTCTATTTTGATCGCGTTTCAACTTCTGTTGATGAAGGTATAATGCGTCATACCATCCAACGATGCACTGAAACAGAAGCACGAGCGTGTCTGGGAGACGACTCATGTTCAGTAGGCTATCGCTTGAGGAACTTGACGCCTCAAAATAGTACCTTCAGGCACTTTAGAGGAAGCATAAATAAATTAAAAGTTTAACATTCTGAAAGCTTATTACAATGATATCAGTAAATCATCCAGTTATTTTCAGGACTCGTGCAAAAATGCGCGGTGCTTCTACGGCGGAAGATTCCGCCACGCAGCGCATGAAGAAATTACTTCTGCGGCGGAAAGTGTTTAGCATTTTATTTAATGACGACACTAACCCTAATCCTGACCCTAACCGACCCTCACAACGCCTAATCTGACCCTAACCGACCCTCACGACGCCAATTGATATAAGTAACACAGTTTGGACAATGCGCATGCGCCGAAGACTACGCATGCGCAAAGGTCTCCTGCCGTGGTACGTATCAAAAATATTACTCATGGGGCGGAATTTTCCGCTGCAGAAGAATTATCCTTCAAAAATACATGGTTTCTATAAAAGAAACTGTATGGGTCAAAAATGACCCATTCCGACGTTTTAGGTGGTAGAAAAGAGCCGACGTTCTAGTGTTAAATACCCATCCATCCATCCATCAATCCATCCATCAATCAACCTCTACATCCAACCATGGATCCATCCATTCATGAAACTATCCATTACCATCTGTTCATCCATTTCATCATCCATCCGTCCATCCGTCATTCCGTCCATCCGTCCATTCATTCATTCATCCATCCATCCATCCATCCATCCATTCATCCATTCATCCACCTAAACCTACCAACCTAAACCCACCAACCTAAACCCTCCCACCTAAACCCACCCACCTCAACCCACCCACCAGCAATCCATCAAACCCATCCAACCAAATATCTATCTGTCCATCTATTTATCCATCCATTCACTTATCCATCCATCCGTCCATCCATCCTTCTATCCATTATCTATCCATCCGTCCCTACGTCCATCCATCGATCAATCCATCCATAAAACTTATTATTTCTACCCATCCATCCATCCATACATGCATCCGCCAATCCATCCATCGATCAATCCATCCATTCATCCATCCATCTATCCATCCCCATTCAACCATCTATTTCTCCATCCTTCCATCTATACATCCATCCATAAATCTATATATCACTCCAACCCGCAATCCATCAATCCACCCATCCAAACAACCACAGATCCTTCCCATCCATTCATCAATCAATCCATCAAACACTTCCAACCATATATCTATCTGCCCATCTATCTTTCCATCCCTCCATCCATCCATCCATCCATTTATCCATCCATCCATCCATCCATCCATCCATCCATCCATCCATCCATCCAACCAACCATCCATTTATCCATCCATCCACCCACCTACCCGCCCAACCATCGATCAATCCATGCATCCATGCATCCATCCACCAATCCATCCATCCATGCATCGAACCATCCATCCATCCACACATCCATCCACAGTCCACACATACATTTATCCATCCATCTTTCCTTCCACCATTCAGTCCTTCTCTGCATCCCTCATAGCCCATATTATACTTCTTTGTTTCTTACCGATGGCATGTCCACATGGCATAATGGCGCGAACTCCTTCGAACTCCAAAGTGACGACGTCAGGATTCCGTTTCCTCGATGTAGTGACAGTAATTCCGTTTCCTTCCACCAGTTGTCTCCTCTGTGACTCCACTTGTTCCAGTGTCGGCCACACTCCGCCTTGCAATCGCGCCACCATGGCCAGCGTACTCAGGTGAGTTATTCCGTACTCGGATAGACGTTCTGTCATATTGCACGAAAGATCTCTACGCATTGTTCCTGTTTCACGAACAGAAGAAACATTTATTGATCAATAATTGCACCCTCTCTCAGCCCACTCATTACTAGGGGGCCGTCCATAAATGACGTCACGCTATTTGGCCGATTTTTGACCCAAAAAGTCACACCCCTGAAAAATGACGTCACAAAGCTCTGACCCCCCAAAACCAAATTTCCACTTGATAATAAAACATGTTTCAAATCCCATTTATTGTCATTGTAATAAGTATTTAAAAATCTGATGGTGAAAAATATTTAAATAATTAGAAAATTATTAATAATGGTGCCCGTATACATTAAAATAATCAAAAAATTATGAAAATTTTAATACTCAAAATTAGTGCTGTTATTTTAAACTTAAAATGTTGTTAATTGTTAAATTTAATTACACAGACCTGATGTGACGTCACACTTCGCTGATCCCCCATCCCCATGTCACACATCGTCACAAATTTCCGACCCCCTCCCCCCCTAGGTGCGTGACGTCATTTATGGACGGCCCCGAGCCGCACCACACATATAAGCCAAGGACGAAACTCATTTATATACCAGCAGGACCTAATCATTCATTAGTACAACCATCAATCCATCCATCCACCAATCCACACATCTAACCATTCGTCCACCCAATTAGCACACCCAACCATCTGCTCATTTATCTTGCCATTCATCTACCATCCATCTATCCATCTTTTCATCAGTGTCCATCCACCAATCCGTCCGTCCAGCCGTTTTGACCTGGATTTTCTAATGGACTAAGATTGTTTTATTGCAATTTCACTCAAAGCGACAAACAACGGATATCTTGCACGCTTTGATGACGGTGCGATAGAAGTCATTACATGAGATTAATCCGTCCATCCATTCACACATCCATTCATCGATCAGTTCAACACATCTTTCATGAGGTATTTAAAGCGCTGATCTACCGCTAATGGAATACAGCTGGAAGTCGTCTATCCTCGGAGCTCTGGGATGTTGCCTCAGGTTCTTGAACAACTCCTCTGTGTAACAGTTCTACAAAGACATCACATTCCCTATAGCATCACCTTGTTCTAGCCACCGAATATAACAACAGACAATTATCCCATTAAAAATAATATTATATCAGACTAACTACCAGTAGCTGCATTTACCACTGTCACAGTGGTTTAGACCACGTCTCATATTCAAAAGCCTACTCTCAAGCAGATAATTATATGTATACGTTACCGGTACCGTATAAAGGCATACATACACAGTTGAACATACAGTGGAACACACAATGGAACTCGCAAGCGAATGCGCAACAGAACACAGAATCAAACACACAATGGAGAACACAATCGAACACACAATGGAGAACACAATCGAACACACAATGGAACACACAATCGAACACACAATGGAACACACAATGGAGAACACAATCGAACACACAATGGAACACACAATCGAACACACAATGGAACACACAATCGAACACACAATGGAACACACAATCGAACACACAATGGAACACACAATCGAGCACATAAGCGTATACACACGTAATTATAGATACGCCCATCCTGCGGATTAACGTCGCGTTCTTATCGACCTCCAACATCATTACAATGTATGTGCTGGCTAGAAGGTAACAATATGGTGAGAAAGAGGACTGCACACATGCACTGACAGTAATGACATTGCACAAAGCAAGGACACTTCCTAACATATACTGGATAGTGGGAGGGAAAGATGAATGGGTGCCACGGCTGCCACGCCGTTTAAGGTCCCGTGTACGGACCGTGCTAATCCGAGATGGCACAAAACCCTGCACACGTCTTTCTATACAGATCATATGGCATCAATTTTGCTAAGTGAATTGATGGGGTGAGACCCTTCACCATCGCCATCCGTTTGAATGGGTGCCACGGCTGCCACGCCGTTTAAGGTCCCGTGTACGGACCGTGCTAGTCCGAGATGTAGATATCTGAGCTAATGCGTGTTAGTCCGAGATATAAATCGAGCAACTTTGCCGAAAAGCAGACTCTAACCTCTTTTCTACCATCATCAGCAACCCTGCACATGTATTACATCAATTACTGCCTCCCGTGAAAACTGTTTCATACTCGCTACGCCCCAGAACCCACAATAGAATAATACCTAGGGCAAACTCTCTATCTCGTAAAACATTTGTCACACGGATGCTTTATACTTAATTTTTTTAATATTTGATGATCTTGTACACCAAAATGTGGTTAGCAGTTGGTTTTCAATAAAGGATATACTTACTTGCTTACTTAAATAGACGTGCTTATGTTTGTATGCATGTTTGTAATTTTGTTAGTTTGTATGTTCGTACGTTTGTATGTTTGCAAACATGTATCTAAACACTGCTGTAGCGCCTTTTCCTACTTCACAAAGGCAATACATGAACTACCTTATGTTAAACACTTAATACCAAGTCCATTAACTGTAAATTAACCTCGCCACAGTCCATAGTCTTTTAGTGCCAGTAAAAACCTGAATAAAGGATGAGGGCAACGCTAATCATCTTCGTTGTGAACCAGTGTCGTTAAACAGTAAATAACCTAACCTGTAGGCCTAACTATAACACGATTTACGTTCCGCGTTACTTGCCTCAGGAACTGTAACCAGAAGCGGCGCATTTAGCGAGTCGCAAATGATGCTTATCTGCCAGAATCCAACACTAGTTCGACTTGCCATCTCGTTGACGACGACTCTGTTTCTCCAATTATGATTTTAAACATCAAAATGCAAAATTAAACAAGGCATAAGTAAAAATGCAACTGCGACATTCCTTGGAAAGTCCTAACAATCCTAAAGCCTAATTGCGAAAGTGAAAACGCAAACGGTCGAGACGACAGAGTAGGCCTACAGACCGTCGCCAATTCAAGGTAAAACAGTCTCGCACTCGCTGTGTGTAAAACCACGAAGGTTATAACATGCTCAAAATCAGTTCAGTTAGTTACTTCCTTTTGTGACGCAACAACAGAAGAGTAATCACGGTTATGTTGGAGTTAATGGGTTTAGAGCATGAACTATATGGTTATTTAAAAGCATTGTGAAAACCGGGTGACTACTAAGATGAAATAAGGTAACAAGACGATTTAAGTTAAGTTGAGATTTGGTAAGGTAAGGTATGAAAGTTGAGGTATAAGGTAAGGTAATGCGTTTTCCGCCAGATTTATTTCCGATGAAATCTTCAATGCTGCAGTGCCTCATTGTTATTTATTTATTTCTTTGCTATGTATAATTTTTGATTATGGGTATATTTCACAACAGGAGGCAAATTAGATAAATTTCCGTCTTCTCCTTTGGACGGCTTACACAAAGAGTAAAATAATTATTTTTAATTTTTAAATACATTGTAGGGCATGAATTACTTATGAAAAATTATTTCTCTTATATTATTTAGATCAGGGGTGCGCTGCCTTTGCGGTAATGTCGGCCGCATTAAAGGCTCATACTCTCATCACGGCCGCCAAGATATTAAAAGATACTTGTGTGCGGACGTCCAGAAATAAGCATGTTCACTGTTAGAAATATGTTTACTGACACCCATACTAATCATCTAAATTTTAGATGATTAGTATGCGAAAAAAATATAAAGTCCAATTTTAACCCGAAATTGCATTTTCCTTTATAATGGTGAGTCAATTCAACGTTACGTTAGGGTAACAGTTGAAACGCTGAACTGATGTTATATAATTTAAAGATCGTACATGTACTTATATCCATTGCTCTAAATGTTTTTTTTATTAATTTATTAACAAACTAAATAATTAAAAAATAAATTAGACCCTCTGTCTTCAAATATTGGTTACAACACCGTTACCGTACGAATGGATTTCTGCCATCTGTTAAAAAATTTAAAACTCTCGGTTTCTGAATTGACATCTTCTATAGAATCTATAGCAGGGAACATGGCTGCATTGATTTTACCAGCCAGAAATCAATATGGATGTTTGCTTCTGTTGACAATTTTCGGAAATTTATCCGGTAATGTAATAGTATAAAAAAGATTTTCAACTCCGTGACGGTAATTATTGCACTTTGCGTATATATAATTTTTGTTCTTTCAAAAATAATATTGAATCACTATAAACTAACTATTTTTTGTATCTTAACTCGTCCGGTGAGTGTGGAGACCTAATTATGAATATTTTACAACTCCGTTATTACAACTCCGTTACTTTATTTTACTATTAAAATGAATTTATTTAATGGTACATGTAGATAATTTATCGTCATAATAATTTAGGTTGTTGTGTAATAATTTAATGCACACTTAATACTAATTAATCACTAATTATAAACAGTGGCGGTATATTGTAATGTGTATTTATTACGTAACGGAGTTGTAAGTATTTAGGAATCAAAGTTGTATGTTTTTCACATAGTAAAAAAATGAAAAATTAGGCCAAATCTGTCAAATTTCAGCTCTGCTCATATTAAGTATGGTTCAGCACTGCTAGTAAAATATTTGTGTAAGAATTTTTTTTATTTTGCATGACTTTCTTTTTCTCTAAGTCTATTTCTGAATTTGACTCCTGTTGTGAAATATATATACCTATATAGCCTAACATTTATGGAATTGGTAGACAACTGAAATAGGTAACTTTGGCGAAGTAATAGACGACACGCTATTATAGGCCTATTGTATTTATTTCCACACATTTTCGAGGCAACGGCGGCAAAGAAAACTTTGGAGTACTTCTACATCATAGACTTCTATTGATATACTAGATGAAATGTAAAATGTTGTAAAATATGTAATAATAGTGATCTTATGGGACAGATGATGATGTTTGAAATATAAAGAAGATATTAAAAATTCCAAAGAATTTTAGGCAGGTTATAAGGCACGTCGGGGGTAAATTAGGCAGGTCAAATGGCGCCGCCACTGAGTTGAATTCCACTCAAAATTAAGTTATAGTTGTTCATTTGAATCAGTTCTCGACAAAGAGGAATGCAACAGTTCTGACTCAAACTCTACGTCTGTAATGTAATGATGTAATGTAATTAGTAATTTATATAGCGCCGCTCACAGCCGAGGCCATTCAGTAGCGCTCACAGTGCGAGAACCCCGAGAGAAGAAATAGGTTTTAAGGAGAGAGAGAGATGAAGGCAATGATCCAGAAAGGAAAGTCTCACGCAAAGTGAAGGGAAGGGCATTCCATAAAGAGGGTCCAATGATGGCAAAGGATCGAGTTTGAGCAATCGTGGTCCTAGCTCGTGGGGCAAACAAGTCAGACCGGTCTAGAGATCGGAGAGGCCGATGAGAAGATGCAGAGTGTTATTCCCGTCTGTGACTGATGTGGCTTAAATGTAGGCTACAGTTGTACACGTTTAAATCCGAAACCTATAAACTTCGTCACAGGTGGGCATACGGCAGTCATGTCTATTCCACTCGAAACTGAAGGGCATGGGTGCCGTTTCCATCTTTTGATAAAATTTCCTGATGGATATACTACCCGGTTTAGCTAAACAGGCTTGGGAGATTTTCTCAGAGGAAAACGTCTCAGCTGCAATTGTCATGACTCAATACATGAAAACCGCGAAAAGTAAAAAAGCTAGTTTTTGGGAGAGTTTGATGAGTTGTCTAAATGTCGGCATGTGAGTCATAAAGCCGTCAACAAGATTGAAAATATAAAGCAAAAATCCTTATTACTTCTCTCCTTAAAAAATTACCTTAAAGACGGGTCTGTTATTTGATAGACGTACAAAATAAAGGGCATAACACATTCGACTGTATCCTTGTGATGGCTGATGATTTTTAATGATAATGATGATGGTGAAGTTGTTGCTGTTGACGAGGAGGAAGAGGAGGAGGAGAAGGAGGAAGAGGAGGAGGAGGGTGATGTGGAGGACGAATATGATTATGATGAAGATGATAATGATGATGATGATGATCTATCTATCTATCTATCTATCTATCTATCTATCTATCTATCTATCTATCTATCTATCTATCTATCTATCTATCTATCTATCTATCTATCTATCTATCTATCTATCTATCTATCTATCTATCTATCTATCTATCTATCTATCTATCTATCTATCTATCTATCTATCTATCTATCTATCTATCTATCTATCTATCTATCTATCTATCTATCTATCTATCTATCTATCTATCTATCTATCTATCTATCTATCTATCTATCTATCTATCTATCTATCTATCTATCTATCTATCTATCTATCTATCTATGAGATTTATATAGCGCCCCTTCAAGGTTACTACTCAGAAGCGCTCCCGACCCAGGCCCGGTCAAAAAGGAAGGTCTTAAGTAATTTATGAAAAGAAGAAGAGAAGTCTCGTGGAAGAGAACGCAGGTCAGAGGGGAGACCATTCCAAAGAGAAGGACCCACTATCGAGAATGCTCGACGCTGTCTGGTGGCAGAGCGAGCATGCGGTACCATAAAGTCACCTCTAGAAGCCGAGCGCAGAGATCGGCGACCAGAGCAGACCGAAGTCAATGTGAAGAGCTCCCGGAGATAGGTAGGTGCTCTACCCAGAACACATTGCCAGACAATAGATGAGACTCTATAATTGATATATATGATGATGATAATGATGATGATGATGATGATGATGATGATGATGATGATGATGATGATGATGATGATGATGATGATGATGATGATGATGATGATGATGATGATGATGATGATGATGATGATGATGATGATGATGATGATGATGACGAAGATGATAAAATTTTCAGCGTCATTAGAAACACGATCTCAACCGATTCATTTAGGGTAGCGATCACGACAATCATAATTTGTAAATACACCATTTATTAAGGGTTTTATAGCATCAAGATTATACTTCAGCTACTTAAACATGTATGCAGATGTAAACACTAATTAGTGTCTTCTCATTAAAGATAACATTATAGTTTCATTTCTCGGCAAGTCTGTCGAACAGTAGGCTAACGAAGAACAACTAAAATTATCAAATTAGTTGACTATCAGAAAATACGACAGCAAGACGTTCTTCAAGCCGAATATTCGCTAAATACATAATTTAGATTTAAATAATAGCTGCGTTTAATTTTGTAATTATCATTCGAATTGTTGATTGGTCGTTATTAACACTGTGCCTGTAAAACAACAAAATAAGTTGATCTATTAATTATTTGTCATCTGTAACAATGACGATTAAGGTATCATTCATCTCGTGGCTCCACTGCCATTAACAATAATTGTTTGTGAAAAAATCCACTTACAATTTCTCTGAATTACTAAGTTAATTAAAGAGACTTGGAATTTGGTATAAAGGTGTCGTGCATTTCTGTTGTCTAGCTGATTACACACTTGGACTTTTTACGAGTCCGCTTTTTTGGCGAGGTAACGCCAGAAGTTTGCAGAGACATGTTTGACGCAGCGAAGCCAGATGTCCGAGGGGGCAAGTTTGGCAAGGTAACGCCAGATATCTGAAGGGATATGCTTGACAGGGCGATGCCAGATGTCCGAGGGGGCAAGTTTGACAAGGTGATACCAGGTGTCTGACGGGGTGCTATGACACATCGATCAAAGCTTTGAGCAGGCCAATCGTGAGTTTTCAGGCACATGAAACAGAAATCGTACTTACAACTTTTGCATTTCATGTGTTTGCACCCATCAATAAATTCTATGGTTAGAGAACAATTGGGACAAGCGCGTACAGAGGGGCACTGTTTTCCGAGTAATTCTGTAGTTTTGCATTCTGCTAGAATTCTGTATAACTCACTCTTATCATCACAACCAGAATTGCCGCATGTTTGTATTCCAACGTCTTTCCACTCACGAAGACAATACCAACAGAACTCAAAGTTTGCTTTACCCTCTAATTGGCAATTTAAGCACCCCACGCGCTTGTCAGTGTTGTTATAACGATGGCAACTGACGAAACAATTCGGACATTGCTTCACCTCTGCATTATGTCGGTTGATCAGCAATTTCTGTTCGAATTCAACTGTTTCGTTTTCTGAAAGACAGGCAGCTTCCCGGATGAGCGAGAATGGCCATGTGGAGTTACAATTGCTACCAGGACAAGAGATCTCGGACTTCTTATCCTTCAATTCATGCAAGCAATGAAGAGCCAGCGAACTTGGCGCTATGGACAGAATAAATGAGAAATTAATTGAATGCATCAAGAATACGAGGATGAAATTGAGTATAAGTTAACCACAGGAAGAAAATCAGCCCTTAAGCTATAGCCACTATATACAGTAATGGGTATGAAGTGCAAGCTACTTCGTATACTTAACCTAGGAAAACGAGAGCGGGTGGCCAGCCATTTTCTTCGCAGTCTGTTCTTCCCACTGACGGTGCTCACTGTAAGTCAATGTACTGAATATAGGTGAGGACACTATGGATGCAAATGGAGCCAAAATTCTCGACCAAATTTCTGCCCTGGCGGGTGGTTTGTACCTCTGACCTCTCAATTGCCACCCGTATGATAATAGCCACTAGACTATCGCACACACCAAGTTAATTAGGGTTTGCGATAGCTCTAATTCCAACTATAAGTTAGCTGAAAACGATGCCAAAACTAATAAGCATATTCTTTCTACTCTGCACGATGCGATAGCTATTTTCGTTACTTTTGGGACTGCTGTGCAGGAAGTACTCTGACAAAAGGCATAGGCCTAAAGTTATTGAAAAAACTATTTGATGTAATAATTAAATTGATGAAAATGATTAAGCAAATCAGGTCATGCAATATATGATTTACTCAAAATTTATATTTAGGCGAATTCGTCTAGTTATAACCAAGCACAGTTGAACACCAGTGTATATTTACCTATAGCATGTCCACATGGCATAATGACACGGGGATTGTCGTCATCGAGACCGCAGACATCAGGATGGGCCGCTGAAGTAGTTATCTGTATTGTTCTTGAGGGTTTAGGATTGCGCGTCTGTCGTTCAAGTTCTTCCGACGTCGGCCAAACACCCCCAATTAATCCAACGCTTACGTTAACACTGCTTTTGTTCTGAATGTTGTAATCTGATAACCGTCGTTTTCCATCACCCTTGTCATCCTGAAAACTGATCCCTAACAAAAAACACTGCTCCGAGCTATAGTACGATTATTGCGTGCAAAGTATAAGACATACAATTCAGGTCCTGATATCCTGAACACTTTTCTCTAAAGACAAAAAATACATTGCCCCAAGTCCCGTATTAATTTGATAGGTCACGTGTAAAATTCATTGTAGATGATTCAAATCGTGCCAGATTTGTTGCGTTATACTGTATAATAGCGAGGGTGAAATTGAGTATAAGATACTTGAAGATGGACACAAACTCTTTCCGATTTCCTTACCTCAAAATAGTTTATTCGGGCACTTAGGCTACTATTATGGTCTATATATTAAAACTATTATAATCTATAAAATTACTATTGTCAGCAGTAATCAACTCAGCTGACTACAAAACCTAGTGATTCTAAAACATACTCTCAACCAATATTCTTTCAACATTCCCCATTGACTGGTTTTAGAATACTTGATTATTTGGATCCATTCGATCAGGGCGATCCATTCAAGATTCAAGAAAAAGGAGCGCGAATACTGGGAGGCAATAATTTAGCGCCACAATTGAGACCCCCAGGAAGCTGTGGCCTCCTCGGTCGTTCTATGGCTGCGACTTCAACAGCTGCTCCTTCATTCACGGCTGAGGAGTTCATGGAGTATTTCGAGGCCAAGATCAACTCCGTTCACGATGACACTTCGGACTCCGCTCCTCCAGACTTTCCTCACACTGCATGTAGATTCCAGTAACGGTAAATCAGTCAGTTTTTAGGAAAAATCATTCCACCGAGTCCCAATGAATGAATCTTGCCTCGCCTACTCTCGGATGTACAGTATATGGCGCCATGGAGAGGGCACAAGTTACACTTCTGGCTCTGTTTGATGTCAGTGCGGTCATTGATACGGTCGACCACATTCTTATCCATCGTCTGTTAGTTTCTTTTAGCACTTCTGGTAAGCCGCTTGACTGGCCTTGCTCCTTTTTGAATGGGCGTATGCCCTGCGCTGTCTTCGAGTCCACTAGGTCTCATTGGGTTGCCACTCCTTTTGATCTGCCGCAGGGGTCTGCTCTCGGCCCATTGCTGTACATTTTATACATTGCTGATATTGTAACTGCCCTGGCCTCCTGTGGTGTTTTTAAGTCCGCTCTACGCTGATGATATTCAGGCTTATCTGCATTTTCCGGTATCTAATGCTCTGACTGCATCAGCAACAATGCAGCACGCTATGGAGGCGCTTGGCAATTGGACCAATCGTCTGCGCCTCAACGCTTCCAAAACGCAATTTATATGGCTGGGTGGTGGGTAGCAGCTAGCTGAAAAAATAGATTAGATCTTCTGACCATATCAGCATAGGGGGTTATTGTCCGGGGGTTATTGTCCAGGGGTTATTGTCCGGGGGTTATTGTCCGGGGGTTATTGTCGGGGGGTTATTGTCCGGGGGTAATTGTCCTAGAACCCTGCTGACTGCCCTAACTTTCGCACTGTGGGATTGTTCTTCCTTAACTTTCGCACTGTGGGATTGTTCTTCCCTAACTTTCGCACTGTGGGATTGTTCTTGGTCAGGAGCTTACCTTCTGTGAACATCTAAATCCTTTATGCCGTGCTTGTTTTTTTTCAGCTGCAGCAATTGCGGGTGACCTCCCATTCACTTTCACCTAATGCTGCACTTGCCCTTGTTCATACTTTTGTTTTCAGTAGGATTGACTCCTGCAGTGCCATCTAGCCGTGGCTGGGCTGGGAGCGTCTCTGAGTAGGTCTCTTGAAGAGGCGCTATATAAATTCTCGGAATGAATGAATGAATCTATGTTGTCCTCCCCTTGGGGTGGAGAACATATATGCTCAGGCTGCGCATTGCACAATGCACAGCCTGAGAGCGTGCTTCGTGCAGCTGCTAGACTTGTTTTTGGTTTATCAAAATTTGACTATGTCTCGCTTTATATGCGTGCCGTACTCCACTGGCTTTCTAGTTCCCAGTGCATTCAATTTAGGATTTCGGACTGGGTCTGGTGGTGTCAGTTAGGGAGCGCCCCAGCCTACCTGCGCGAGTTTTGTTGACCCACCTCAGGTTTGGCTGCCCGCAGAAATCTTCGTTCTGCATCTCAAGGTGAACTTGCGCGCACTTCAAAGATACAACGTCGTGCCTTCTCAGTGGTTGGGCCGACCACGTGGAATAATCTTCCTTCAGATCTGCGTGTTCGTCCAGCTCGAAACTCCGAATGCACCTTCAGCGCCTCTGAGTAGGTTACCTTGGAGGGGCGCTAAATACATCCTCTGAATGAATGAATGAATGAATGAATATTTAGACATGCATCTACATTTGACTGTTAAAATATTTTAAAATTTTAATCAGCAGTGTGTTGCTTTGGAAATGAACTCGAATAGGCTCATCAATATATACCAGGTGAGTTGGATTCAAGACCAAAACTACAAAAAGTAGCGACATTGAAATCGTCTATTGTAGGCTGGAGTCAACACGACATTCGAATACTATGCCTTCAGTCAGGTTTAATGAGTGCAGACAACCAAAACTTAATTGGCTAGAACCGAACCACATCCAGTGATGCTAATGTAACCTTAACATATATCGATTGATGTGAAATTTATGTTGAACCTCTTAAAGATATTCAATGAAGGAATGCATGGATAATTATTCTCCTTTAATAGCTTCACAAAACATGATAATCTGTGAAAAAGAATGTTTATTTTCTTACCTCCAAAACAAATTTCTTGGACAGAGCTTCGGGAAAAAACAAAAGGAAATAACGATGTTCTACTAAAATTATGAAACGTTACTTTAGAAGTTTAGACAAGTTTATATTGTGCTTAGGTTTGATAACCTGTGAACATTTTTACCATCTGAAGTGTAGAATCGATAGCTGGTTCCTTTTGGAATGTGAGGATGGTCCGTGATTTTCTGCAGCAGCTCGGATATCAGACAATTCTTAAAAACACACAGAGGAAAAACAACGTCATGATGAAGTTTCTTTAAATGTTAAGCAAATTTTAGGCTACATCTACGTATGGCAGTTGATACATTGAACCTGATCCCTGAAAAGATTTCTCAACCAGTGAAAGTGATCTAGTATCTGCGGAAACTATGATATTAGTGGTAGGCAAGGCCAGAGAATGCAATACAGATTCGAGGGAAATTAAACTCTTTGTGGCAACTTAGTAGATTACAGTCCTGTTGAAACCAATCTAATCTAAATAAGTAAAATAACCTTAGTCCAAATCCAACTCTAATATAATGCAGCCCAATCAAAATAAATATATTGATTTCTTCAACAGTCTTGGAATCATGATGATATATTGGTTTTTTATGCATCAAGCTGGAAGACACACCGCTTCACAACGAACATCAAACAAAGCTACTATAAAGAGAAAAAAACAACTGTTGGAGTTATTGAGATCTAGAGTAAACGGCATTGCTTGAGAATACTCTTACGAGGAACATACTGAATAGGAAAATAATGAATGATTGTTGCAATTGAACTGTTTTTAAACTTTGATGTCAATAGCGGTGATGGAAAGCAGTGCCCGCCCATAGCATGCCTTCTTAACAATGCAGCAACTAGGCATATGCAATGACTTGCTCCTGGTAAACCAGTGAGAATAATAGAAGCAAAAACATTCGGCTGAGTCCCTCTTGGTTCGCCTACTTTAGGATGTATATGGCACTATCGATATGGCCCTTTCAACTAGGGAATCTGCATGCATCTTTTACAAGCACTCGAAAGCTGCTCTTTATCGCTGGAGTTAGGCTTCGAGCGCCTCTGAGCGGGTATCCTGGAGGGGTGCTATATAAGTGCTTTGAATTATTGAATCAACGAATGAATCATTCTTAAGTCAATCGAATTTGCTGGTTAGAGGCGCTTCTTAACTTGGTCCCATCTATGTCTTTGATTTTGTTCAATTTTTGCTCCCTCGACTTATCCTTTCATTGGACAGTGCTGAGTTACTATGTCGCGAGCTTTCCACCAATTTCTCTTCTTACTTTCAAAAACCTCAGCTTTAGAAAAAAGTCGGTATATAATATATGGACGACAATGCATGTAGATACAATCGTCCAATAACACGTTCTGGAACTGTACACTAATCTCAAGTCACCTTATTAAATTCTATTTGCATTACAAGAAGTTTTTTTCTAGGCCATCAACAACTTTAAGCTATTTTTTATATTATATCTAATATCAATATCTTTACACAATGCAGTGCTAAGTCCTGAGTAGGCTTACTTTTCTCCATCTTCGGCAAATACTTACATCGCTAACAGTTACTTGGACTTTCTTTTGTGTGTCCATCATGATAAAAATCTGCCAGGGCATCTTTGTTGTCCAGGTGTTCTTCCTTTCCAGATTAGTTGTTCGCAATGCAATACCTGTCATTTTAAAAAGAAAACGTCTACACACTCATTAAAATACCAAACTTGTAAAAGATTTAACGGTTTCAAAATCGTATGCTCAAAATGTCTTCAACGCCTAAGAAAACTAAGTCACTGAAATCAGCTTAAGCAAAAGCGCTCAGTCAAGACAAATCGGCAGGCAGGTAATGTCAGATTAGGTCCGGGTCAATAGCCATAAGTCAGGCAGGTAAACAGCTATGGTGGGTGGTTTCAACAGTACTGTCTTGCACACAAGCTGTAAATGGGAGGATTTACCCAGTATAATCATCGCATATCTTTACGCAATGCAGTGCTAAGTCCTGCCCAGAAGTAGACCCTAATTTTAAAGGAAACGTTTCATATATGCTACAATGTACGTGCAGTTATCATCATCATTATCATCTTCATCATCATCATCATCATCACCTTCATCGTCACCTCATCATCGTCGTCGCCGCCATCGCCGTCGTCGTCGTCGTCATCATCATCATCATCATCATCATCATCATCATCATCATCATCATCATCATCATCATCATCATCATCATCATCATCATCATCATCATCATCATCATCATCGTCATCATCATCATCATAATCATCTTCCTCTATTTTCTTCTGTCCTTCCAGGCTACAGATGGTGATGAAGTAGCCTCTTTGGCATCATTTAGCACCTGAACTGTCACAATTATAGACCTCCTGTCATGTGCGGTACCATGGCCTATTCGATGGCGACTGTCTCTGTAATCCAAAGATTACGTGTTTGAGCCTGATAAGCGGACTCACTACAACAATCCCAGATAAGCTGCACACGCACATTTGTCATGCGTCTCGGATATGGATTTACTTACCAATAAATTAATTAGTAAATATTATCAGGACAAATTTCCTTTAGGATTGTCAAACTTATCAGTCGCGCTAACTCTACGCTGAGTACAAGCGCAAACTATTTAAAAGATTTGAAGTATGCCAATACCATCAACAGTCTCAGCGTATAGTCGAGACTTCTAAAGCGGCAATCAGTATGTGTACAACAGTTATTAGCAGCATAAGTGGCTTCCAAGTTCAAATGCAAGGACTTGAAAGCACTTCGCGGGTACCACTAGAGCACAAGTACTAGCCTACTTAATCTCAACAGCATTAAGCCTACACGAGTGTTTAGTGTTTGCTGCTATGGTGACTGTGGAGCGACATTATCTTGTGCTAATCACAAATAGGAAACCAGTCCCTCACGATTGCGCATGTTTTGCGAATTCAAAAGTAGGCTACAAGTCCATGAAATTCATAGGCCTAAAGTAATTAAACTTCCAGTGTTTACAGCTGTAAGACCTTGAATTGAAAAATTAAACATAAGTTCGTTTGACAAATGCCAACAAATGCTAAAAATTATAATTTTAAGTAAGCTTTGATTGAAGGCGCTATATAAACTGCAGTTTTATTGGAGTTACTTCTCCATGGAATCCCCAACCTCTGAACAACGCCGCCACTCGCCTCTTTAAGGCTGTTCTGACGGACCCGGGCCACGTCCTGCACCAACTGCAACCTCCAATCAAACTCACCCATTACTCCCCCCACTGGGGCGTCCCAGTGTACATGGTCATGTAATCCTCTCAACCGACATCCTGGTTCGTAAACCATTTATTGTTCGGAAGTGATGGGCATACTTCACTAACAATTGCTAGATGCTTCGATTGATAGATTCTACGCGCAGTAGTCGGTTGCCTCTGAATGGGCAATCTGGTTAACGCTATAACAAGTGTTCAAATACAATACAATAAACTGCAGTTTTATTGGAGTTACCTCCCCGAGGTCTTCACCAACCTTTGAACAATGCTGAGACAACGCCGACACTCCCCTCTTTGGGGGGGGGGGGCTTTCCTACCGGACCCAGGCCACGCCCTGCACTAACTTCAACTTCCAACCAAACCCACCAAACCATTAATTTATTATGGTGTTCGGATGTTACATCCTTTATAAGTGCTATTAGATGTCTACAAAACCACATAGTGATTAGCAATTGGTTAATAAAGAATGTACTTACTTACTTACTTAGTTGTTTACTTGCTTCCTTTAATAGATTGCGCCTTCCATCGTGGCACTGATGAGTTAGTTGGTGATTGCCCTGTTTTTAAGTGTTCAGTTTCGATTTTTGAAATTGGAGTTAGGTTGTTGGCATCATTTTATTTTCTTTCTTCTTCTCTTCTTCCATCAAGTCCGTGCTGACGATGAGGTTTGAACAAGATGTCTCAACTTCTCTCTTTGTATCCGACCATGTTGACGGTAGTTCTCGTGTTCACTACTTGCGACATCCTCCCTCACAACACCCAGCCAAGACCTCATCTGTCTTCCGCGACTCCCTTTTCTCTTCACTTGCTTGTTTGATACCTATGCCCGAACCATGTTGGTCTTCGTTTTCTATTTCTGTCTACATGCTTTTAGCATTGATGTCTATTTATAATATTAACTCGGCTTGTGCCTTCATTCTTCCATCTGGAACTGTCTATGTCAACGTGCTCGCAACTCTCCTACCGAGACTATCTCCAGCGATAAACTTAACGCCTACATCTTCCAGTCTGTCTTATCGTTCCTATTGCTTTCTGTTACCCGACTTAAATGTGCACCTCTGTACTTTGCATTGCCTTTTATTTGTCCAAGAATAGGAAAGTTATTCGCTTATTTTCGAAGACAGAGCAATTAAAGTGTGAAAACAAGAAGAGCCATACAGAAATCTTTTTACGCATGTAAATGATGTAGTTATTATGGTAGACAAGAGACTCAGTGAACAGCCAGATACTTGCTAATAGCGAAGTCACCTGCTTAACGTTAATTGCTCTCAGGTTAGCGAAATTTTACAGGTGACAATTTTTGTGTGCTGACTTTCTGCAAGGCGCAGTTAAATGTAAACCCGAAAGAACAGGCAAACGTTTGAGACATGATCTCCATGTAACATATTTGTCCTTCCTTTTTCCTTTTTATTACGCTACAGTGCTATTGACGCTTATTAGCATTTATCGCATGAAGATGATTGTTTTATCATTACTGCTTACCCATATAGATAAACCCATGGGATAAACGGTTGTCATTTATAATAGACAAAAATCAAACCTAACCAATTCTTGATTGATATAAACTGAACACTGCCTCTGTTCTTTTTACTCAGTTATAACTTACTATTCGGTCACTTCAGAAAATATGATTGTCACAATGTTACATCCTATTGGTAACGCCGACATCTAGAAAAAGGTAGTGATGGGCAAAACACTTTTCAAAAGTATTTTGAAAATACGACTAAATACTTTTCAAAAGTATTTTGAAAATACTAAATAAAATAGTATTTTAAAAATACTTTTGAAAATAGTTTTTCGAAATACTTTTGCGAAATCAACATTTTCTACTTTTATTGCTACTCACTAGACAAGTGTGTGCTGTTACATCGCATTAGTGTGCTTGACAGTGATCTGAAGTTTCTAATGAGTTGAAGCATTGATTATATCTGTAATTGCAATTAGTAACTTCTATTTTTCTATTAGTTACTTCTATCTATTGTGCCGGTGTATAATGAGCAAGGAATAGACCGATGGCACACCAAAATCAAGCCGTAATCAGGTCAATATCCAGAAGATCAGTCTTTAACAGTAAGACAGATAGGCAGCCCATGAGGGTGGATAAACGGTTTCAAAGAGACAATCTTTAAGTTGAGAACGAAATGACACGAGCCACTGATCAGAGGGCACATACACAGAAAGGGAGTTCCAAAATGTAGCTCTAGTAATGGAAAAACGCTCGTTCACCAAGAACAGTTCTTGATTTAGGTACATGTATGTATAATGCACAGAAAAGAACTCACAAGTAGTTGAAGTAGCCAGAAGATTATTAATCAAATTTTTACATTAAAATAATAATTTTACCAGAAGTTATGTAAGATTTATTTCTGAAAAGTACTTTAGAAAAGTATTTTGGAATTCCTGATAGATTTTGGAAAAGTATTTTGAATTCTCCAAAATACTTTTTAAAACTATTTTGAAAATACTTTTACAAAATACTTTTCAAAACTATTTTGAAAATAGAAAATAAAATAGTATTTTCTATTTTGAAAATAAAAAAATATTTTCGAAATAGAATTGTGCCCATCACTGGAAAAAGTCCCATGTCACTTGCCAGATTCTTCTGAATTGACCAAGCATCGGAGTGTATCGAATATTCTGCAGAACGAAATTATTTACCTATGCACGACCTATAGCTAGAATAAATCTTAAACAATTACTGCTGCGGACCAGAAACTCAATTGAGCTAGTACAATCAGACTAGATACTGTTCCTAAACTGCGCATTTCTGTTTGTGTCGTCTTTTTAAATATGTCTATATACATACAAGTAGGAGTGAAGTGTACATTTATCAATAGCAACATTTAAGCTAGCACAGACAGCAACACCCTTGTCAGGTACTTAATACTTATACAGCGCAATATTAAAATTTATTAAAATATATGTGCGCATATTTCTATAATTAGCTACAGGTATATTTTTGGATCACAAAGTGAAAATACAATCACCAGTCTACTTCTTGGGTTATCCCCACGTAGCCAATTTACTACCGCATCTGCTCTCTCACTCTTTCTTCCTCTCCCTCTCTCTCTCCCTCCCTCTCTCCCTGCATTTCACTCTGTCTCTCTGTCTCTCCATCTCTCTCTCTGGCTCTTTTCTCTGTTTCTGTATATCTGTGTCTCTGTCTCTCGTTAACGTTCTCTCTCTCTCTCCTCATTAGGCTATGTGTAAAGGCCAGTCCCCTGTATGGATAAAGAAGGAGGGCAACGCGAGTCGTCTTGTTACGATAAGCATCGTTAAAGAAAAGCTCATTATTTCATATTCATTTATATTTGGTTATGGTTATGGTTATGGTTAATTAAACTATTTCCCTCTTGATGTTATGAGGATAGCAGAGGGGCATAAAGAGGGACACAAGGGGGACAGAGGGTCATAAAGCGGACACAGGGGGACATCGCACTCAATGACCCGACCTAAAGAGGGGACAATGAACTCGATGACCTAACATAAAGAGGGGCATTGCACTCACATCGTGTAATTCGGCGACCGATCACTTTGTTGTCCCTGTTTCGAGAAGTAATCGTGATCGTGACAGTTACTGTTATTCCGTATATCTTCGGCGCCCTAGAAAGAAATGTCGTGGAAGCTAGCTCATTCGGAGCTGCTTAGTCAATAACGAAATCAGTTAGCAGATTATGGTCACGATCAAATCCAAGTTCAAGCTGAACAGTAGAATCTCAAGTGCTGCTATAATTTTGTCACATAACCATGTTAGGAAATTACCAAACAGGATTGTCTTTCTAGAAAAGTTCATAAGTTCGAACCTTGTAAAATGTGGTTATAGGCAATATTGTCTTGGAGCGTTTTACATTCATTTCGTTGCGTTCAAAGGCCATTGAGAACCAATGTTCTATGCGGCGGTCCGATAATGATATTCACATAAATGCAGATATGCGGGAAATCCCAACTAAGTCCAGGGGACATTGGTGGGGGGGGCATTAGAGGAGACATGAACTTAGTGCGAAAACCACAGCAAAGTAATGCGCAGCTGGGTTGCTTGCAGGAAGTCTCATAATAATCCGAGGCCCAATAGTCTAGTGGTTAGTTTGACGAACTGTCAGTCGGTACGTCGCTTGGTCAGATCCTCATAGGAACAGAATATTTTATTTCAAAATTGTTGCTTCACTTGCTCCACAACTGACTATACACTGAGAGTAATTCTGTCGGTCGGAAGCTCAAGGGGTGAAGAGGACTGGCCACGCGCCCTCATATGCCGAGGTTGAGAAAAATGAAGTCGCTAACACTTTACATCTATGACTTTATCTCAAGGCTAGCTTAAGAGACTGCTCTTCTTCTCTCTAGTGTTCAGCCTCGGAAGGGGTAGAACAGTGTCATGAAATGCCACAGTATCTAATCTAATCTAATCTAATCTGAACATTTGTAAAGCGCTTCTCACAGCATAGCTATTCAGAAGCGCTCTCAGCGTGACAGGCCCGAGAAAAGAGAAAGGTCTACAAGCAGCGAAGAGATGCCTGTGAAATCCCCTCCAGAATCCTGATACGAATTGCACGGGGAAGGTCAGTACACGAGTTCACTCAGACCTACGGTTATAATACACACGCAGAGGCACTCGGCCTATAATATAAAGAATATTTATTGCTAGGATCAACCGTCCGTCCGGTGCAAACAAACATCAAATAACATGCTAAAAGCCGTAATAATTATTATTGGCTGACGAACTCGAAAGGTCGACGATTGAGAGCGATCACCATGACAACCAGTTATCTGTCCGAAGTGAAGATTGTCCCATCTCGCGACAGATGATAAATGACACATCGAAACAGATCTAGTGAAGAACTGCAAGAAAGCGATCACTGCAAATAATTATAACGGTGCCGTGATATACTGTAGGCCTATAAGTTAGCTTTGAATACAGCCGTTGAGCAAGGAAATTAGTCTTACACATGATAATATCCATACTGATACGTTATTCATTCATTCATTCATTCATTTACTACGAATCTTTATATAGTGCCCCTTCAAGGCTACTACTCAGGAGCGCTCCCGACCTCAGCACGGCTGAAAAGGACAGTTTTGAGGCGGGCACAAAAAGAGTCAGAGTGCACCCGAGAACAAGTGCAGCGCCAAAGGGAGCCCGTTCCAGAGGGAAGTGGCATCTTTAACCACTGAGAAGACGCGATTCTCCTTAGTATAGCTGTGCGTGAAAAGGGACGATGAGCACGCCCCGCTCAGTAGAGCAGAGAGAGCGGCGACCCGGTGCACTCAATGTAGGGCAGCAGAGGTCCAGAAGATAGGCCGGGGCGAGGTCCAGCTAGACCACAGTGATGGTCCGGTACGAGATCCGCTACTGGAGGGTATAAGTGGAGAACGTCCAGATATAGCCGAAGACGTGGCTAATGAGCCCGCAAAGGCAGTGCGGCAGAACGTAGGACCCGGTCCAGGCACCTCAACCGCCCAGCTGCATGGGAGGCAAACATACAGCGAGCAGCAGTAATCTAGTGGGGTTTCGATGAAGGGTGAGTGTAGCGGTCACATAACAATTTTGATCTTTTAATAATAATATTTTCGTTTATTGAAACGATGCGGTTGACAAACCGCAACCGGTTACAGTGTATAGTTATGCAATTGAAACAATTTACAAGAACACAAAATATGACAGAAGGCATAAATCTTAACCACTAACAGAACAGACAGCCTGCCATACACGGCGCTAATAGCAGCCTACAAAGCATGTCCGCCCTACGGAGCTCGAACTCGGTACCTCTCGCTCTCCATGCCAGTGTGTTATCCAATGCGCTATCGGACCTCCCCCCCTTAAAATGAGAGTTAAATAAGCATCGCTATGTAATTGGACGATCACTCCACTAGGACAGACAAAATACAGAACAGAACAGGGATGGCAAAGCTATGGCACGCGTGCCCAAAGTGGCACGCCTCAAATTTTTGGGCACGCCGAATTTGGAGTGTCCCCAAAATTTCAAAGCTTAGAAATACTAAATCACTGCAGGAATCCACATTTTTTTTTATGAAGGACTTTATTGTAACACCATTCTAAAACCAACTTTGAAATATTATGTTTATAATAAAATTTTTGTCACCCCTTTTCAGTTGAAACCTAGGCTAAATGAGAAAACAATCACATAGGCCTACTGCAAAATTTCGAGGGCCAGGCAACGGTATTTTTTAAATGTTTTAGCGGCATTTTGGCACGCACCTTAAAAAAGGTTCGCCATCACTGGAATAGAAAATTACTAAACTTATCTCAGCTCAGTCTTATTTAACTTAGCTCCATCCTCAATTTCATGCCTTACCTTACCATACGTTACCTCAAATTAACTTAACTCGCCTTAAGTTACCTTGCAGTTTTTACTAGTCATCCGGTTTTCACAATGCTTTTTAATAACCATTAGCCTTTATTGGTAATGTAATGTGATGCAAATCTTCGAACATTTCTCAGCGCCCACAAAAGCCACGTTAGGGAGACCAGCTTATTCACCGGCGCTATACCAAATCAAGTCCGCAATAGCCAAACTCCTCTGTTCGTTTCGGTGCCAGATCAAAATCCGAGGAGGTCAAGCCGAGGAGACAGCAAGGTGCTACGGTGGCAATCGCTTCAAACCCATTAACTCTAATGCTGACCACTCTGTAGTGGCGCTACAAAAGTACGTTAATGATTGAAGTTATTTTGAGCATATTTTATAACCTTCATAAGTTTACACACTGCGAGTGTGAGGCTTTAACTTCCTGTTTTCATTGAATTTGCGCCTGTCTGTACTCTGTATTCTGTGTTTTCACTTTCATAATTAGGCTTCAGGATTGTTTGGACTTTCCAACGAACGACGCGGTTGCCGTTTCTTTTTCGTCTTGTTTATTTTTGCATTTTGATGTTTTAAAGTCATAATTGAAGAAACAGAGTCGTCAACGAGATGGCAAATCGAAGTAGTGTTGGATTCTGGCAGATAAGCATCATTTGCGACTCGCTAAATGCACCTCTTCTGGTTACAGTTCCAGAGGTAAGTAACGCGTAACCTACATTGTGTTACAGTTATATTGTATTGTATTTGAACACTTGCTATAGCGCCCCTACCAGATTGCCCATTCAGAGGCGCTCCCGACTACTGCGCGGACGCTGAATCGGAGTTGCCCAGGGTCCCTACGCGGCGGCTTTGAGGTGGATTCGAACCCGCAACCCTCCAGCTGCAAGGCACCGAACATACCCCTATACCACCGCGCCCCAGTATATTGTGTTGTGTTGTATTGTATTGTACTCCACGTTTATATTGCGACCGAGCCACCAGCAGTAAAGATCCGAGAAATTAATCTCTGATAAACCGACCGACCCGGAATCGAACCCGGGCCGCCGGCGTGGAGAGCGGGCTACCAACCCACTCGGCCACTCAGGATCTCTATGTTAGGTTATTTACTGTGTTAACGACCCTGTTTCATAACGACGATGATTAGCGTTGCCCTCCTCTTTTATCCAGGCTTGGTACTGGCACTACCAGACTAAGCACTGTGGCGAGGTTAATTATAGCTAATGGGCTATCTAATAGGTTTTAGGTGTTTAACGTAGGTGGGTTCAGGCAGTGCTTTTGTGAAGTAGGTCAAGGCATTGTTTAGATACATGCTTAAAAACATACAAACTTACAAACTTACATACATACAAACGCACAAACTTACAAACATGCATGCAAACATAAGCTCAGATATTCAAATCTCGATCTAGCACGATCCGTACACGGGACCTTAAAGGGCGTGGCACCCATTCAGCGGTGGTGAAGGGTCTCACTCTCAACCCATCAATTCACTGAGAAATGAGCAAAATCGAGGCCATAATTATGGTCTGTATACAAAGATGTGTGGAGGGCTTTGTACAATTATTGTTCCCTCCCACTGTCCAGTATCTGTGATAGAGAGTGTACTTGATTTGTGCAATGTCATTCTTGTCATTGAGTGAGCACAAGGTCTCTTCATGTGTAATACATATCTGGACACTTTTTCACCATAATATTGGGACCTTCTAGCCAGCCCATATTATGATGTTGGAGTTCCATAGACGATTAGCGTATGTGTGTGTTTGTGTATTCGGTTGTGTATTCGGCTGTGTGTTCCATTGTATGCTTCATTGTGTGTGTATGAATCTATAACGTAACTTATACATATAATATCTCCTTGAGAGTAGGTTTCTGAGTATGAGACGTGGTCTAAACTGCTCTGACAGTTCATGTAGTATGTGGAGCATGTGAATGTAAGTACTTCCAATACATCATTGCTTTATTGCAGAAGGCGTTGTTTCTTCTGGGTACCAATTTCTGCTTCCGATTCTCTGGAGCGCCGCTGGTTTATTTTAAATGGGGCAATTGTCTGTGCTGAATATTCGGTGGTTAGAACAAGGTGATGCTATAGGGAGTGTGATATCTTTGTAGAACTGTTACACAGCGCAGTTGTTCGAGAACCTGAGAAAACATCCCAGAGCTCCAAAGATAGACGACTTCCAACTGTACTCCATTGGCGGTAGATCATCACTTTAAATGTCTGATAAAAGATGGGTAGAATTGATCGATAACTGGATGTGTTGTGAATGGATGGACGGACTAATCTCATGTAATGACTTCTATAGCGCCGCCATAATGACATCCAAGATATAGCTCGTGAATAAGCTGATGCCCTGAGCTTTGCGTTCGAGTTTGGAAATAACGATTAAGATTACTACATCAGTTGAGTGAAATTGCAAAAAATCATTGTCCATTAGAAAAGCCAGGTCAAAACGGATGGTCGGACGGATGGGTGGATGGAAACTGATGAAAGGATGGATGGATGGATAGATGGATAGACAAATGGCAAGATGAAAAAGCAGATGGTTTGGTGGGTAAATGGTTGGATGTGTGGATTGATGGATGGATGGATGGATGGATGGATGGATGGATGGATGGATGGATGGATGGATGGATGGATGGATGGATGGATGGATGGATGGATGGATGGATGGATGGATGGATGGATGGATGGATGGATGGATGGATGGATGGATGGATGGATGGATGGATGGATGGATGGATGGATGGATGGATGGATGGATGGATGGATGGATGGATGGATGGATGGATGGATGGATGGATGGATGGATGGATGGATGGATGGATGGATGGATGGTTGTACGAATGAATGATTAGGTCCCGTGGGTATATATGCTATAGGGAGTGTGTATAGTCAGGGAATATCTGTATACCCTACGGAATATACATATACCCTAGGGAATGTGTATAATCAGGGTATTTGTATTCATGTATATCTAACCCTAACACTAACCCCTAACCACTAACCCTAACCCCTAGCCCTCTAACCCTAAGCTAACCCTAACCCTAAATTTTTAGGGCATATACACATACCCTGTTTATACACATTCCCTGTAACATATTTTTGTCTCTAAACTAATCGAGGAACTTGTAGCTTTCCAGTTGCTTAGTTACTTAGATGGTAATAACCTTCTGCCTTGCCGTCAGTCTGGTTTCCGTAAGGGGCACTCCACGGAGACTCTCCTTCTTAGCCTTCTTAATGATGTCTACAGTGCTATTGACCGCTCTCAACTTACTCTTCTTGCACTTTATGACGTAAGTGCAGCCTTTGACACGGTAGACCATGATCTTCTCCTGCATCGCCTTTCTGTTTCGTTTGGTAGCTCTTCCTTGCCTCTTCAGTGGCTTTCTTCATATCTATCTGATCGCTCTTCATCTACTGTCTTCCACTCGTCGCGTTCCCCTTGGATCCCTGTACCTATTGGCCTTCCTCAAGGTTCTGTTCTTGGCCCTCTTCTCTATATCCTCTTTACTGCTGACCTTGAATATGTTCTCGCTTCTAGTGACCTTTCTGGCCACTCATACGCTGATGACCTCCAATCTTACTTGCACTGCTCTGTAAGGGATGCTTTGAGTGCTGTTCGCTTGATGTCTCGTGCAACTGACACGTCTGCCTGGCTTTCTTCCAATCGCCTGAGACTTAATCCCCTTAATCCCCAGTTCATATGGCTGGGTACACGCCAGCAGCTGGCAAAACTTGACCTGAATTTACTTGCAGCTGAATTTCCTCTAATTTCATTCTCTACCTCTGTACGAGACCTTGGTGTCATCCTTGATCAGGAACTAACCTTTTCTAAACACCTCTCCTCTTTGTCTCGCTCCTGCTTTTACCATCTTCGTCAACTTAGGGTTGTTGCTCGCTCTCTTTCAACCTCTGCTGCTTCTACTCTTATCCATGCCTTTGTCTGCTCTCGTCTAGACTATTGCTCTTCTCTCTACACTGGTCTTCCTCAAGTCCACTTGTCCTCCCTTGAGAGGGTCTTTCGGTCTGCGGCGCGCCTTGTTGGTCGCATCCCTCGCTATGGTAGCGTATCTTTCTACATACATCATACTCTTGACTGGCTTCCCCTCCGGCAGCGTATTCTGTATCGGCTCTGCTCTCTCGTTTGGCAAAGCGTCTTGGGTACAGCTCCTCGCTACTTATGTTCCACCTTTGCTCTCGCTTCCTCTCTTACTGGTCGCTCAGCCCTCCGTTCCTCTTCTCGGGGTGACTTTTTGGTTCCATTTGCCCGCACTGCTACTATGCAGCGCCGAGCATTCTCTGTTGTTGGCCCAACAGCCTGGAATGACTTACCATCTTTCCTTCGCTATTCTCCTCGTGTTCACTCGACTTCCTTTTACGCCCTATTAAAGACTTTCCTCTATGATCAGGCCTGGCTCGGGAGCGCTTCTGAGTAGAACCCCTTGAAGAGGCGCTATATAAATTGTATGATTGATTGATTGATTGATATGCATGTAGACGAGTTTCGGCCTTGGCTTAGCTTTTGGTGTAGCTGGGAATGAGTGACCTAAGAGGTGCGCACAGATGAATTGATAAATAAATGTTTCTTCTGTTCGTGAAACAGGAACAATACGCAGTGAGCTGTCGTGCAACATGACAGGTCGTCTCTCAGACTACGCCATAACGCACATGAGTTCGCTGGCCATGGTGGCCCGACTGCAAGGCGGAGTGTGGCCGACACTGGAACAAGTGGGGTCACAGAGGAGAAATCTGGTGGAAGGAAACGGAATTACTGTCACTACATCGAGGAACCAGAATCCAGACATCGTCACTTTCGAGTTCGATGGAGCTCGCGCTGTTATGCCATGCAGACATGCCATTGGTAAACAAAAAAGTACATGGGCTATCAAGGATGGGAAGAAAGACGGATGCATGGATGTACTGACGGATGCATGGATGGGTGGATGGACCGACGGACGGACGGACGAACGGATGGACGGACGGATGGATGGATGGATAGTTTGATGAATGGATGGATGGATGGATAGATGGAGGTATTTATGTATCGATGGGTGGATGGATGGATGGATGGATGGATGGATGGATGGAGGGAGGGATGGACGGACGGATGGATGGTTTGATGGATGGATGTACTACCCTCTTTCAAACACCTAATACTATTAGTTAGGTAGCATTCGGCTGTTGAGAAATTAACTTATCAACAATATTATTTGCATGATATCGGTATTTATCGTTTGTTGATTTCTGTAGCCCCGCAGACTCTCGCGGAATATTGTTACCACGAACTAGAAAGTGGAAAAGACGAGATACGCTGTCCTGAATGCAGCTCCAAATGGAAGTTTGCGCTTATTCGACACGCCGCCTGCCTCTCATCAAACGAAATCTGTGAATTCGAGGCCAGAGCCCAGCGCAACTTCTTCCGCAACCATCCAAGCGAGACCAACTCCTGTCCAAAGTGTGGCACGTTCTCGCGTCCGTCACGCGAGAACGACAAGCGCGTCATCTGCAGCAACTGCTCATCTCTCACCGGAAAAACGTTCGAGTTCTGCTGGTCGTGCCTGCATGAGTGGAAATCCTCTGGGGTTGAGAGGTGTGGAAATCCTGACTGCGAGGATAATAGGTTTCTCTTCGAGATCCTAGCTCAGTGTCCAATTAAATATATCGATGGTATTCAGTGCCCGTCGAAGCGAGCCTGTCCGAAGTGTGCTACCATCATCGAGCATGTTGAGCAGTGTAGGCACATGACCTGTGCCAGCTGCAAGTATGAGTTCTGCTTCATCTGTCTAGGGCGTTGGCCGTGTCGTTGGCATCACACTGTGTGCGAGACTGCGCCTAGACAGAAGCCCGACACCACGTTCCTTGGAGCTGACGCTGACCTCGGTCCTCCGCCAATGCCACAACCCTTCAGGGAATACCGTCCTGCACCCCATTTAGAAATTGAACAGGATTCACGAGGGTGTTGTCTGCAGTGAATCAAAGCAGCTCTAAGTGAAGACGCACCTTAGGATGGCAAAAAGAACTTTAAACTTTAATTATGTAATTTACGTAGGAATGCAATTATATATATATATATATATATATATATATATATATATATGCAGCATGTAACCATAACCATAACCATAACCACCATTTTATTGAACCATCAGGAATTATTCAGTTGATATTTCATACATTAATGTGTTTATATAATTTTATGTATGCCTGTGTGTATATGTGTGTATGCGTGTATTTGTGCACGTGTGTGTGAGTGTACCTGTGTATGTGTGTATACATGTATGTATGTATGTGTACGTGTGTATGTATGCATGTATGTATCTATGTATGCATGCGTGTATGCGTGTATGTATCTAGGTATGTGCATGGAGCCTATGTATGTATGTGTGTGTATATGTATGTGTGTATGTATATAAATGCACATAATATTATAATGGTTGTATGTGCATGCATGTATGTGCAGGTGTGTGTGCATGCATACAGATATGTGTGCATATCTATGTATGTGTGGGTGTATGTATGTGCATCTCTATGTGTATGTAAATGTATATATATATATATATATATATCATGTTAATTCACCAAGGCAATATTGATTTTCAGGTTGATATCAAACAATGATCGTCTTTCATGAACTAATTTGATATTTCAGTTTAAAGTTTTGAAAGTTGGGAATTTTGTCTTTTAAAGTATAGCTTCTAATAACTGTAGCCTAACGCAGTTTTCAAAAATAATTAGGTGTGATATACATGTAGTTGTCTTTTTATTTAAAGAGTAAAATCTAAATCAAGAAGTGGCTACTTTAAAAGTATAGCTAATAGCTTCTAATAACTGTAACGCAGTTTTCAAAAATAATTAGGTGTGATATAGTTGTCTTTTATTTAAAGAATAAAATCTAAGTCAAGAAGTGGCTACTTTAATGGAAATATTGGTAAATCTGTTGCTTGAAGGATTAGAGTGGGGTAAACCAGTATAAACAAAGAAACATCACCGTGGGTAATTTGATTTCTCGCAGCTGGACTGAACTATACCCCGGTGGATTAAGATTTCATGAACATTGGTCCTGTAATTATAGGCCTCAAGTGGGTATGCTGACAGGGTGGATGTGTAAAGGGTGCAGTGCAAAATAGAGTTAACATTTCAGGATTGGCAGGGTGTGCAAAAGTTGTCTACTATGCACAGTAGCCTGCATTTAAAATAGTACTGGATTTTATTAAATTCTTGAGGCGCCCAAGGCCACCCAAGAACATAAAATGCCGAAAGTTTACATGGACGGATGCTATCAGACAAGGACAGGAACATGACTGAAGTCATAATTGAATTGTTTCCTGGTCACACCCAAGCAAACGAAAGATGCATCAGACTTGTAACTGGAGCACCATCGTCTGTGTGTAATGAAGATAGAATAAGTTGAGTTATAACGGCCTGCAAGATAGAATCCATGAACTGAATTAAAACGTTTGATACAAATCTGATTTTCGAGCGACGTAGGGACGCTTGATTTCAAAACTAGTTATTCGAAGTAATTTAACAGAAACATTTTCAGAAACATTTTTGAGCAAACCAATTTCAGTTACAGAACTTGCATTGTTTAAGGTTTGTGTGACAGTAATTTTGCACTAAGTCTTATTTAGTGCGTTCATTACGGCATAAGCACGCGCAATGTGAGGCAAGATATTTTACGCTAGCAGAACTGATATTTACATACTAATTTCGTACCCCTTCCAATTACAGATTTCTGAATTTTTTTAGCATAAATCCTTCACTCCACCCTCTCTGATGTGCAACAGTTAAAATCCAATGCAATACAAAGCTAATCTATCGTAGCGCACTATGTTATATGGTCGTTTGAAAAGCCATACCGTATTCGTAGACTCCTATCCATTGGACAGAACCTGTCACAAGTCATAGTGAAATTAAGACCCGAGAACCCAGATTACGGAGAATGGCATGGAAGCATCCAAGAAAGACAATACTTCTCTTCAGACCTAAACACGATCATAGAACCTGCACAGCGGACATCAACTGTGGCCAAGTCCAGAACCTCGGGACATCGGCCTAGAAAGACTGAGAACCCAATACCATTCTGTCTCTAGGTACAAATGGAGTGAAGAGATCCAAAGAACCAGCGCAATATTTGAGTCCGAGGGGTCGCAGCGTACGAATGATTTTTTGGCTTGCCAATATGCATTGCCTTCTAAACTACTCTCAAAGTTTACCGATTGTAGTCAGCCTTTCTTAAGAGGCACTGATCTGTTAGATGGTTATGTTTTGTCTTCCTGTGGCCTTCTCGAAAGGCGCTATAAAATCCTGTACAGCGGACATTCTAAATATTCATATCGCTCATACATAATAGCCTTGTAAAAATCAATAGTTCGCTGTCATCGGAAAACACTCTCTAGGCTATATGTAGTTGTAATTATTATTAGGAACTTCTATAATTGCGCCGGTGTCTAAAGCAGTGAAAAGCACAAGGCATCAACCAATCCTACACCAAATATCCAGAAGATCAGTCCGTACTAATCACCATTATAGACTTATGTCATATCAGCAGAACGGCCTCTATGAATTTACGTTATGAAACTATGGCTTTTCCTGCGCTTTCGGTTGACAACGTCCATCCCATAAGCCGAACTATGATTATGGCGTGACTCAGAAAGCATACAATTACATCGGGTCACACGCTATAGTGCGGGGCAATCACATTGCGTGGGCAAGACAAGGACTATTATTGCAAGCAGCTGCAGCGTAGAGACTTAAATGTAGGTGCACTGCACATACTGACAGATCATATGCCGTTAACTGACATCGACGTTGAACAAGGTTAGTGCTCTGTTAATATTTACTTCTTAATGTCAGGACAGAATGGATTAAGTTCGTGTATATAATTATATTATAGGCTATACACACAAACATGCCTGATGTATGTATATTTATAGCAAATAGCAAAACTATAAAAAATATAAATAGAATAATATAAGGAACATAAAATACGTAGATGCATACAATTATACAATATAGGCCTACATAATATTCATGCAACATACATATATATACACATAGACTACATTTCCACAACATACGACATAAATGCACATAAACATATTATGCATAATATATAAATAAAAACACACATACATGTAATTGCTTTGCTTTACATAGAAATGTATAAACAATGAATTTCATTGACAGGTGAGATTTTGTCTGTTTTGCTCTGAAAAGTCTGAACATTCTGAAGGTGAAAGCAAGGAAAATGCAGAAGGATCTACTTCCGTTGCCTGGTTTCGTTACAATAACGACAACGGAACCGGACATGATAACGTTTGACAACGATCGTTACACTAAGCGCGCAAAGATGCCTTGCGGACACGTGATAAGTATGTGATCAGTTCCTTACGTTCGCAGAACCTCAAATATGTGATCAGCTATTTATGTTCATTGAACCTTAAGTTTGTAATAAGTTGGTCAGATTAAGGTTTAAGGAGCATTCCAAGAACTTTTCGAAGGCGTTCCAATGATTACTAAATGATGTAATAGCATAACAATGAAAATAGGATTAGTTTTCTATGACTATGAAGAGCTTGTTGTATATTCTAGTCCTGCGTTGTACAGTTAGGTCTGTAAAGTGGCAATGATTGAAGAATGCAATTGCTTCACATGATCAAATTCGGCTTTAGTTCTCAAGAAGAATTAATCTCTCTTTATTGTCTTTCTTCTTGATATGTTATCATTGATTAGGTTTCATTTACCCGTCATGAATTTACTCGATTCAAATCGACCAAATAGCTGGTGAAATTTATTAATACTTGTAAAAATATGCATTATTAATGCATAATATGCAACCTTTTGAATGCAGTGATGCTCGGAAACTCCATCTGCGATAAGTTGTATGTCCAGAAATATGTAATTGGCCTAAAGGTTTGTGTTATCTGGCTAATTTCTAGGTCAAGAATCAATGACAGACTACTGTCAGAGCATATTCGCACAGGGCAAGCATGTATTCACGTGTCCTTATCCAGGATGTAACGTTGACTGGCAGTACTTTCTAGTCAAACACGTTGCTAATCTGACCCCGCAGCAAATACAGGAGTTTGAAGCCAGAATTACCAAAAGCGAGTTAAGCAAGGATAAGAGAAACCAGATGTGTCCGCGTTGCCAAACCTGGTGTCGCAGAGACGATCTGGCAAACAACTGTATGGAATGTCCCAACTGCACGACATTGCAGGGTGGAAAGAAATACCTCTTCTGTTGGGCTTGTCTTTGCGAGTGGAAAGCACCAGGTCTGCATGGTAATGTATGCGGAAATCCAAACTGCCTTGATAAACGGATCCAGATTCTATCCACATGCCCAGAAAAGATGATCCTTTCGCGGATGGCTCCCTCTGTTCGGGGATGTCCCAAGTGTGGGACTCTCTACGAGTATAAGGAATTTTGCACACAGATGCACTGCTCTGCATGTAACCATTTTTTCTGCTTCTACTGCTTGAAAGGAGCGACGACGAAAGCAGGACTTCAGTGTATACCGTATAATTCTACCTGCACAGTTGCTTCTCGTCAAACTGAGTTGCCGGCTGGAATCTGATAAAGAGACTATGCCTTGGTTACGCTGGACGAAGTGAATCCCCATCTATGTTTGGCTTAGGCCGATGACTACACCTCTGTTGTTCTACTGTAATAAGTGCAATAGGTGTAAGTCTAAAGGTTTCGAAACAGTGTTGCAGAGAGCTTTAAGTAGGCTATTTCTTGACTTAATTTTCGAACGATTAAGTGTATAAATTAGATAATTTAACTTAATTGCTGTAATTATTTAAATAGTAGGTGCTCAGCATCTTATAAATCTGTACTAAGCTGTTCTAACATAAATCTCTAGCTGCAGACTACGTCTGTAAGTATAGGCTACAGTCTGCAGCTAGAGACCTGTGCTCGTTAGCATTAGAATTTTATTATACGGTACTATGATCTACGCTACAATCTGGAGTTATTTTCCAACATAGCCAACAATTATTTCTTATTCACGGTTCGGGCATCTAAAATTACAAACGCTTTGCATTAATCAATGACTTTGTCATACGACCTTGCCGCCTCATATACACTGTATCGAGATCGTATAACAGGGATCATAATAATAATAAGTCATGTTATGGTGGTGTGTAGTTCCAAGCCAAACCCGGGTGTAAGGCTTGTGAAACTAAAAAAAACTATTGGCTCCATGTATTTTCTTTTGTGGCAGAATTGCATCCATATTATTGATACTTGTTTGGGTACACGTGTTGCTCTAGACAATATTTGAAGCGATTAAAAATTGAGATATTTCACACTTGATATTCGGAGAGAAAAGCAACTACGTTTCTCCAACTAGAATAACTGGAAGAGTTGGTTTTTATCAAGATCATGAATATTCATCAAGTTTTGGTTTACATCCAATGAACGCCTATGGGGAATAAATTCTCACTTGTGATCTCAACATACACACTGGCAAGTGGCAACCCTTCCGATCGAGTTTCTTTCCTTGCTCAATGTATTCAATCTGAACTGCTTTTCCATTCACAAATACAACCACACTTTTACCTAATCAACAATTCTTGCTCTTCCGGCTTGTCACCAATTCCACAGTTACAAACTTGATTACCTACCCTCTGAAGACTATACTATAATAACCAACCTCAGTGTCAAGCCATACTTGTACCAACAAAAACTATGTTCATTCAATAGCATCAGCTTTACGGGCCTTCATGTATTCAAACTCGACCCCGAATTCTCGGGGCCGTCTCTACTCCTAAACCCCGAGCAGACCATTAAGAGCTCATGCCTGCATACTATTCCACATTTCAGATACCCTCAACTAACGCGATCCAATCGAATTTCGTGTGACGCGGAAAAATTTCATAGACTTACTTTCACATCCGTATTCCGGCGCTTGGAATTTTAAGGCCATAGGCCTATTCTCCACGCGTAATTGCGATTTCCCGACAATTGGTATTTGACATTATCGAAAGTGAAAGTGAAACGCATGAGCTAGGACAAGTACTGCTAAAATGTTTAGCCAGACTTGCTGATGGTGAACCTATTAGTCATTGAAAATGTTAAGTAGTCAATTTCAGACATGCGTTCCATTTTCTGGGCCTTGGTCACTTATGCGTGACCATGTTTAAGAAATCTGTAGGCCTGGGCTATGCAACATGTAGGCCTATAGGGCTTCAATATCAGATCACGGAACTTTCAATGATGAGGCACGGCCTGAACAAGGAACCGCAGCCGTTTTGAAACTTAAATAAAATTATTTTCTGCAAATAACTTGTAAATAAAGAGGTAAGTTTAATGCTGTACTTACAAAAAATAAAACAACCAATACGAATTTATACGATGTAGTAACTGTTATGAAGCAGAAAATCGGCAATAAAAGCATATATCAATTATTTTGTCCTCCACATTTGACGAGTTTATACTGTCGTAACCTACTTCCGAAAGATCTAGCAGCTGGCGGTGACCCTAGGCTATTATGTACACAAAATAGAATGCTATTTGTATATAAACCGGAAACTATTTGCAGGCCAAAGTAATATGTATTCTGTTCAAATGGACCATAGCTTCAGAACTTCACAAATCGGTCTCAATTTTAGCCTTGACTGAATAACAAATTTTTGTAGGCCTAATGATCCTGGGGATCATAATTATGTACTTTGGGTAATAATAAATAATAATAATAATAATAATAATAATAATAATAATAATAATAATAATAATAATCATAATAATAATAATAATAATAATAATAATAATCATAATAATAATAATAATAATAATAATAATAATAATAATAATTTAAAAAATAATAATAATAATAATAATAATAATAATAATAATAATAGTTATAATAGTTATAATAATAATAATTATAATAATAATAATAATAATAATAATAATAATAATAATAATAATAATAATAATAATAATAATAATAATAATAATAATAATAGGCCTAATAATAATGATAATAATAATAATAATAATAATAATAATAATAATAACAGAGTTTGTGATCAGTATAACAGAAACTCCGTCATTTTTATCTTATTATATCAGTCATTTTTATTTTATTATTTCATCATTATAATTAATTAATACAATTTCCAAACGATTTTCGTAATATAATTAATAGCGAGATTTCTTTTTAAAACTCAGCATTTTGATTTTGTTTTTGAAAAGATGAGTCGACCGTCATATCCACCAGGCAATGGATCCGTTCGTTTTAACAGAAGTCAACTGCCATATAATCCATACAATGACTCCATTCGTCCTCAAGCAGGTGTCAACGCATTCCAAAACGTTATTCAAGAATTCCGTCAAAAATGTTCAGCATCGAAGCCACGACCGCCACCAAAACCATTTCCAAGAAATTCCTCATCAAGAGTATCAGGTAACTCTCGAAAATGAGCTTCAAAAAGTTCTTAACTGCCAGGCATCGTTTACATAATTAATTAATGTGACAAAAATTGTAATTGTAATAACAAATTTATATAGCTCTACTTGTAATGAGATTCATCAGAGGCGCTACCGAACTAAAATAATGAAACCATGATCGAACAAATTGCTGTTAAAGCACTTCCGCAAATGGGCAGAGTTGTCAAGTATTAATTTTCATGTCGCATGCTGTTCAGAAGGATGAACCGACCACAGCAAAAGTCCTATGCTGGAGCATTGAAGTCCGGAAAGAATATACTTCAATGGCTAGTATTTTTCAAACAAGTATTAGTTTCGAAAGGCAATGCTGAAGCATAGATTTCTCTATTGATAGTTTCTCCACGTCCACTGTCTCTTTGCACCTTTCCAAACCTTCTGCTTCGATCAACAAGGTCAACATGTTTGAGAAATAGGTTGATAAGAAATTCTTACCTAGGCCTACTTAGGATATTATCGGCTCGCTTCAACTCGTAGCATAGGCCCTAATATAATAATATAATCTTATAATATAAGTCTTAGTTTGTTTACGTTGTCCTTCCTTATGTTTGTTTGTCTGTTTCTAAAGGCTCCGAAACGGAACGCTTTAGCGATTTGAAAAATCGCACGAAACGTTATTACGCCACGTCTGTTTCAACGCGACTATTTTCAGCTCACAGTTTATTTAAACGCTGACATATGGACATTTTAAACTTCAAAATTATGAGGTTCCGTAATGCCAATAACGGAGTCCATTAATATGCATAATTATTTTAACCTCGCTTGAGCGGCGTGACGTAAGAGAAATGTTGGCTTACGTCACGCGAGGCGCAATCGAAATAAAACACGGGCTCCGTTCCGAAAAATTACGAGCGCTGTAATGGAACACGATCGAGCTTCGTTTACTATTATATTATTTAGCCCGGGGAACAAATAATAGGCCTATATAAGGTAGAGATAAAATTACGCATGGGGAAACCCCGGGCAAAGCCGGGTAAAAAATGCTAGTAATATAATAAATCTTTTGCGAATTAACGTATTTCAAGACAAGCTACCTGCAACGTGTCATTCACGATTGTCTCGTTTGCAGGCACAAAGAGCAAAACTCGATAGCTTAAAAACGGGAACGATTCATCATTCACATATCCGCCTGTAACGCTGATTGCATACTAGATTATTGTGACTGATTAATTAAATGGTCAATTACTAATTTTTTGATTGTAGGGTCACTTGAGGTACCTGCATTGGTGTCAAAGCTGCGTCCTTTGCCAGGGTACATCGAAATAACTACAGTAGAACCAGACATGCTAGGACTCGACGACAGCCCAGTATGCGCAAAGATGCCGTGCGGCCACGTAATCGGTAATTCTGTAGCTTTAATGTTTCCTGTTGATTTTCAAACTTAAATGCAACACGGTAGTCTATTCGGTTTGCACCCTAGGTCTGTAGTCGAAAGGTTTAGGGTACAATGCTGCTTGCTGCACTCCATGTAACCTTTCTTGTGAGCTTTTGGTGATCAATAAAAGTGACAATTAATACTACTACTGCTGCTGCTGCTGCTACTGCTACTGCTACTGCTGCTATTACCACCACCACTACTAGTACTATTACTGCAACTACAACTACTACTACTACAACCACCACCACCAACACCAACACCAACACCACCACCACCACCGCCCTCACCACCACTACTGTTAGTCCTTGGCAGCATTATTTGTCATCGGTGTAGGCTGGGAAGTATACGGCAATCCTGCGATGCACTGGTCCTTTTCCATAGCCGGACGAAGAGCAGAAAATGTTCTACATTTCTCATGGATCATGAAAACTTGACTTAAAGTTAAATGTCACTCGTTTTCCTGTTTATATCGTATTACATCGTGAAAATACTCATGTCTTTTACTTCTTTTAATTGCTTCTCTCGAGAACTGCGGCTCCAGCTCCTCAGCTTGTCCCTTCAACAGTTTCGCGAGCACCTGAAGTCATTTTATTCGACAGTAATTTCATTGGTTCTAGTCCGGAGAGCCACTGATGAGTTTTTATCTTGAAGTGGCGCTTTATAAATGTCAGATTACAATTACAAAATTTTCCTTTCACCGTCTCTTGTTAGCAGTCAACCTTTCATCAGTCACTTTGTGACCTTTTGAATATTTATGTTTCATAATTAGTGACCATTCTCATCTCTCCTTTGCTTAAACTTTGTCTCCAGAGTCCTGTATCGCAATGTTTATTAATTATTCTAAATTTGCTCCTACCCCAAACTGTTAGCAAACTTCATGCCATGACTTCGACTGCAAACGTACTTGAAACCTTGTTAATTAAACTAAGAATCAGTTGTCATTGTAACAAGTTGCCTCTGTGACAAATAATTATTGGTTTTTCAGAATAAATGAATATTGATTGATTGATTGATTTTGCAATACACGGAATAGAATAACAACGAACTAATTCGTAAAATGTGTTTCAGGGCCTGAGTCTATGACAGCATATATTGAAGATGAACTACGGAAAGGCAACTATAGGTTCTACTGTCCAGGCGTCGACGGCTCTGGGAAGCCATGCAACAGCGAATGGCAACGCGACCACGTCAGACACGTCGCTTGATATACATCCGAAGAAAACCAAGAGTTCGAGAGGAAAATTTCCGACAACTTTCTGAAGAGATCCAACGGAATGCAGACATGCCCTGGTTGTCGGACGTGGTGTTTCTGCGATCCAGGGACGGAAAGTCGGGTTCTTTGTCCCATATGTACTAAGTCTCAAAACGGGAGAGAGTTTGCATTCTGCTGGTTGTGCTTAAAGGAATGGAGGAGTCCGAGATCGGACGGATCATGTGGCAACCCTGGATGTCATGGCAGCGACAATAGGCTGCACATTCTGGCCACGTGCCCTACAAAGCAGATTAACTATTGCGCCCAGTGCCCAAGTATTCGCGGATGTCCGAGATGTGGACTGCTTATCGAGCACAAGACTGCCTGTGCACATACCAATTGCACCAACTGTCAGGGTTATGGATTCTGCTTCATATGTCTCAGGGGAAAGAACGAGGGAGGCGAATGGCAATGTAGCTATGCGGGACTTTGCACTCTCGCGCCACGCCAGACCAGTCTCCCAGGACTCGGGTAGACGGCAAGCGAGACGAGCATACTGCTTGTTGACTTTAACATCGTGATCAATTACTTGCTAGCTCTTCTTTGACATTTGGTTCGTTCAATGGTAATAACATTTACCTTCCTATTCACTCATTCGTTCCCTGGTAACAACATTTACATTCCAATTCACTCATTTGTTTCCTGGTAACAACACTTACATTCCAATTCACTCATTCGTTCCCTGGTAGTAACATTTACTTTCCAATTTGCCTATTAGTTCCCTGGCGACAGCATGTACCTTCCAATTCTCTCATTCGTTCCCAGGTAACATTTACCTTCCAATTCAGTAAATAAATTATATTCAATTCTCTTTGTGATGAACTCTCTTGTGCAGACTGTGTGGAAATACGAAATAATACTATTAAATAATCGACCTACATTTGCAAACTGATCTAATTTGGAACATGTAATGGAACACATTTTAGAATTGACTGAGTAAAATTCTATGTGTGTAACTGTTTCGAGATGTCAATTATTAACCAACCGCAGGCATAGTCTCAAGTAGCCTACATAATTAATATTGGTTAAGACTTACATGAAAAATAGCAGACCTTCATTTTCTAATAGCCTATTATTTTGAAATGTATGAACTGGCGTGTTTTAAGCTGTAAAAATAATCAAAGTTATCAAATTCTAAATGATCACAATGAAAAAAATACCCTTTGGCAGACGAGATAGCGAGTTTTCAGTTGCTAGTAGGCCTACAAGCTAATGCGCCAAATTAAACAACTATTTGCGGAATTTGGGAAGTACTACAAAATATATATAATGTATTGTCATAGTGACTTGTATTGAAGCAAAGAACTATGAATGTTACACTTTGTACAACATGTACAAAATACAGGCATCCACTTTACACTTTACTTCAGTTGGGCGACTCTGTTTTGAGGCTCATTCTGAGTTCGGTTCGTCCTTGGATGCCTGTTCATGTTGACCTGAATGTCTGTGTATTCACGAAACTGTTGTTCATCAAACTGACTTAATTTAAATTAAATAGGCCTATTTGACTATAATCATAAGCTTTGCATGGGTTAATACTACTCTGACCAACGCTCGTCTACTCCATGATCAGTTTCATACTTCTCAGAAGGCGTTATAAAATATCCAGACACAGCATATGCATACAAAATTGTGACATAACTCGACAGCATATGTAGTATTGGACCAAAGAAAATAAATCTTTGATCAAAACCATAGATCGGGGTTAGTGATTGAATTTCCGATTGTAGGGCCTATTAATAAATAAATTCAAACTGATTTGAATACAGTTTGATTCGCTATAATATGTCCACTTTCAATATCGCTGTTGCTTTTAGGCGAAAAAACCATGAGTCTTAATTTCTTTATTGACAGTTCATCTCTATCAGAGTTGCATTTTCGTTTTCATAACCGCCGATCAACTGAATGAATTTTCCCAGCATAGTCTTTCAGGCCTAAGCTAGCCATTGCCCAATTGCGCACAGTGAACAGACCTTTATGACCTCGATGAAGAGTTTTCGCCATCTTAGGCTTACAGCTGTTTAGGTTACTGATAGCCAGCTTTATCAAACTCTTATTTTCACAGAATTTGCCTCAAAATGAGCGAGGAGAAAGCAACCGCGGCTACAGACATGTGGCAAATCAGCGTACTCTACGACGTGGAGAAAACATCGACTCTCATACTTACCGTATCGAAGGTAGGCCCATACTGTTTCAAATGCAAATGTAAATCTTCGAAATTTCCCAGCGCCACACAAAGGCCGCGTCACCGGCGCCATATCAAATCAAGTTCGCAATAGCCTGTTTGTTTGGTCCGTTCCGGCCCAGAATCCGGAGAGGTCAAGCCAAGGAAATAGCATGGTCCTACGGTGATGAGGATCAGAGTTGGGTAGAAATTAGGTCTTCAACATCGGATGAGATACCTGATCTTAATAATAAAAAAAGGCAGGTCTCACAGATCATAAATGCATGGCATTGTCCGACTGATTGTGTTTTTGGAATACGATTTTGCGTAGAAGCGATAAAAGATTGATGCTTTATGCAGTACGATAGTAGAGTTATAGAAACATCTGTCCAGGTCTAAATAAGAGAACCGCATAAAGTTAGCCTCTTTAAAAATCCGGTGTGATCGAGTTAGATTTGGTTTTGTCGTGTCAAATAGTAGGCCTATTGACTATGGAGACCAGGTGAAAAATTGTGTCGTTCAAAATTGAAAGCGAAATCGTTTCGAAGCTTAAAATTACATGCACCTGTGTCATTAAGATTGGTGCCTTGGTCATTTATGAACTAACACTTCGAAAATATGGTTTTGTTACTAGGGTAAGAGAGTAAGTAAGCAAGTAAGTATTATTATTCTTTATTAAATCAAATGCATATCCGCATTCTGGTGTTCATACGTCTTAATAACAATCAACTGTCAACATGAGTACAGCATTCTAACAATAAACGTCTTGCGCTGTAGATTATCTGAAAGTACAGCCTAGTACGTACGTGTATAGAGGCTCAAGTGTAATTCTTATATTCAGACTGTACAGAAAATATTGCTTCGAATACGTTCGTGCCTGCAACTGTTTCTTTGCTTTCGTTAGAACTGCTGCACAGCAGAATTGTTCGAGAAACTCCGACAGCACCCGAAGGCTCCACAGACCGATGACTTCCAGCTTTTCTCTATCAGTGGTAAGAGAGAGAAATAAACACCAGTGAATCAGTTCAGAAAAGCTATTATTAGATCATTATTTGATGCAAGAGGCATAAGACATTGCATCTCATTCTGAAATGCAGCCAATCCGAATTTGCGTGGTGCAGAAAGTAATGCAATGTAAATCTTCGAAAATTTCTCAGCGCCCACAAAAGCCACGTCAGGTAGACCAGCTTATTCACCGGCGCTATATCAAATCAAGTCCGCAATAGCCAAACTCCTCTGTTCGTTTCGGTGCCAGGTCAAAATCTGGGGAGGTCAAACCGAGGAGACAGCATGGTGCTACGGTGGCAATCGGTGATGATGGTGGTCGTGTGGTGGCGCAGGAGTAGAATCAGGATAGGATATCTTGAAGAATTCGGTTTTCAGTCGTGAGTGGAAAGCAGAAGAGGAGAGTGCAAGCGGAGGGGAAGTTGAGTTAAGAGTCGAGATAGGAGGATGAGCAAACTGGCGGAGGTCTTTTGGGAGTCCGTTCCAAAGAGCTGGTGCAGCATAGACTAAGGAGCGGTTGCAGAATTTGAGAGAGGATGAGACTGAAGTTCGGGATAGAGAAAGGTATGATGACGAGGGAGTAGACCCAGGCGGTTGGATGGTGAATATCTGACGAATGCAAGAGGGTCTAGACCTTTGAAGGGCATTGTAAGTAAGAGATACTATTTTGTAATGGATGCGCTGAGGGACTTTAAGCCAATGAAGTGATTTCAGAACAGGGGTTATGTGGTGGCGTTTGGGAGTTTTGGTGCACGCAGTGGACGAATCGTGTGGGTGGCGAGAGAGAGACAGAGAGAGAGAGACAGAGGCAGAGAGGAGGGGGCTAACGGACGGGCGGACGCAGGGAGAGGGGCAAGAATTCAAAGGGCAGGAACAGGGATAAACGAGCAAAGGTAATTGGAATATACAATTGAAAACACAAAGACATTGTCTATGAAAACACAAAGACATTGTCTATGATGCACAAAGGGTGTGTCAGTCTTAGTCCTAGTCCTAGCTCCAATAACCGTCACTTTGTGACTTGACAGTTCAATGCAGACAGGAACCAATAATTATTGAGTCCGTGAAATGCATTTAAGGGCCGCATGAATCTGAGAGTGATGCAGACGATTGATTTCCCTCCAATGTTCCTATAATAAACGACTTTTACTGCTGATCGTCCTGCATGCTTGTATGACAACCACCCAAGATAAATGCGTCCGAAACAACCGCGTGGCGCCGTTAAATATGTGATACTAACGGCTGACATTCGAGTTCTGCTGGATTTGCTTTGGCGAATGGAAGACTTGGGAAAATGAGACACGTGGCAATCGTAACTGTGGATCAAATAAAGGATTACTTGGAATTCTGGAAACTGTGAGACCAAAAAACTGAACGGCATTGAAATTCCATCCCAACGCGCTTACCATATTGTTCACTTATAATACACCACTTCAGAGGACGCAAGCATAGGCCTAATGAATTGGAGATACTGCAACGATCAGGTTTGTTTAATCTGTTTGAGAACATTTTCGAGCGGAACAGGCGTATTTGAACCATGTGATGTAGCAGGATGCAGTGGATCCACTGCAAATGGTGAAGAAAGACTAGATCCTAACAATCAACAAGATTAATCTTGAATTCATGCCACAGTCTTGAATTGTACGCGGTAAATGATGCAAATGAATAGAGATCCCAGCGGTTGATTCAGACGAACGGGATGAACTAGTATTATAGATGTCTGCTAAAATCTTTGCATCGGAAGATGAGCTGAAGGAAACGGGAATCTGTGACACTGACAGCGGAAATTGAATCTGAGTCACTGACGCTCAGCAGCGTGTAATGTAATGTAACCGTTTCTTTAAGTACGATGACAACAATGGACTTCAGCTGGACCAGATGAACCTTTTTGCATCATTTGCTGGAAGTTTTTGAGTTTGCACTGACTGTTGTTATTGTGATCTTATGGTGTTGATGCACTTTCAATTAAAGTGGCTTGTTGTGACTTCAAAGAGTCGCGAACTTTTGTGCATTCTTGAGGACAAGTGAACGTTGCCCTCAGAAGCTATATCCAATGTGTCTTATTGGATTGGTCATCTTGCTATAATCGTAATCGTAAACTCGAGATTTCTAGAGCGCCCACAAAAGCGAAGTCGCGGGAACCAGCTTAATCAAAACAGAATCGATAGGCAGGGGGTCAAGATCCAGAGAGTCAGGCAGGCAGACAGTCAGACGGCTAAGGTGGATGATGTTTAGAGTTGAAATGGTGAGGGAGGTGAGGGGAAGGAGGAATCGGTATAGGATTTGTGAAAAAGCAGTGTTTTCAGTTTTGAGTGGAAGACCTGTGGAGAGATATCAAGAGGTGAGGTTTTGGTGAGTTATAGCCCTTATTGTGATGTCCGCCATCTCCTCCCCGACTGTGCGCTACTACAGGCGGTTTATGTAAAGGAGTGGTAACGTTTTGAAGTGAGATTTGAGCTCTGCTGATGTTCGATAATGTAGAGTAGTCTTTAGGTCTGGCACCAGTTTCCTTTCTAAATCCAGGTTTCACAGGGAAACGGTAATCAGGCTGTGGGCGGTCCTTTAATCTAGTGCTCCTGCGTGGGCCTAGGGTTTCGGGTTCAAATCCATCCGATTCGGCTATTATGGGTTTCTTGACGAAGGTTTCCAAGGGTAAGGCTGCGGCGGAAGGGAGTTCGGCAACTTTCGGTTGAGGTGCCGAAAAGTCAGGGTTCGTAGTGGTACTCACTTCCTTACTTACTTGTCTATTTGCTTCTAGGAATTCTATTCTATCCAACAGACTTCTCTGGTCTCCAGCCAATTCAGATTGAGCTTTAGATATTTCAGATTGGATTCTAGACAATTCAAAGTGGGATCTAGACAATTCAGACTGGTTTCTAGACAATTCAGACTGCCCTTCGAACAGGTCTCCTAGTCTTTGTCTTATGTCAGACTGTCCGTCGGTCACGTCAGTTAGTCGTTTGTCTAATTTAGTTTGTCCAGCCGACACCTTTTTCATACTTTCCAACATGCGTTCAAGAATAGAGGCTCGAAGCAACTCTGGTGAAAGAGGTCTGATATCACCTTGCTCACCTTCCTCCAGTGAATGTACAGATTCACGAGACATAGTTAGAAATTATTATTAAAGATTATGCAACGAACAGTCTCAATTATAAACTACAATTCAAGTAAAACAATTCAGTTCAATTCCATAATAATTAAGTTTATCCTACGCAGTTTCTACTGGCAGTGACTTGCAATTACAATCAAATTAAAGAAAAAGATGATTATTTACCCATCTTTGGAACAAAGGACATGATTAATAATCCAAGTGCAATTATGGTTTACGAAGACGGAAGATAATCCAGCGAATAAGTGGAGACGACGTAAGAGAGTAATCCAGCGAATACGATAAAATCCCGTTACGAGTTCACATTTCCTCGCAATTCAGACAATCGACAATATTATTCCAATCGTACTCGTTTCTACTTTAAACTTCTATAGCGCACTATTTAGTTCTTAGGAAGAGACTAACGCAAGTGTTTCTCAATTCCTTTTCTAATCTACTTCGAAACCAGGGACTCAAAAAGAAATGATCTCTCGGACGACTTGGCGACGACTCCATAGTAATCCATCGTTACGGGATCTAACCCCTAGGACGTCTCGGCAGCAAGTGACAAATTTTACTAGTGGCAGGGTCTCTAATCAGACACTTCAACCAATCAGCAGTCCTGCTCCAAATGCTAACCTTACATGGACACGAAATAAGACAGAAAACCGATGACGTAGGGGATGAGTCAGTGGTTCTGCTGCTGTATCAGAGCGTGCCTAGCGCGTGATCAGCGGCTGAAGGAAAATTCCAATAATAATGCAATCAACGGCGAAACTACCGAGGCCAAGCACGACACCATCGTTTCATCGGCTCGCCACTTTCCTACCGCTAGAGGTCTCAGGGGGCGGGCACAAGTAATTCTAAAAATAGCCTCTAGTAATGATTATTTCATAGATCATTACACTATTACGGCCTGATTTTTGGTGTGCCATCGGTTGATGCCTCGCGTATTTGACATTTGCACCAAAGGAGTCTTATAAATTAATGATAAGAGAAACATGCACTAGAATGAAAACTGTGTTTGAGAAAACAAGAGGTAAGCTTGTAAAGAAGTTTTGCAGAAAATTGTTTGTAGGAAGCATACGCAGTTCTCTGGTCGAAAGTCAGGAAGAACGATTATCGAACTACGACATAACTGACCGAAGTACCCTGGCCCTTGTTGCTCGTCTACCTGGAGGAGTCTGGCCTAATGCGAAAGAAGTTGAGGCAGAACCGAGACATCTGAAGCCGGCTGATGGTATTACACTAACGACGATAAGTGATGAGCATCCTGATGTTTTCTGCCTTGAGTATGATGGTCCTGGAGTTATCATGCGATGCGGACATGCTACCGGTAAAAAGCGCATGCAACTTACCTGTTTATATTTCAATCTGGCACAAAACGTTACCCTAAGTAACTCAGGAGTAGAGTTAACGTCGAACGCATTAATCGTTAACCCTCAGAGGCTAACCTATAAAAAAATCACACATTGGATAACCTGGGGTGAATTTTTCACCCCTCACTATTTGAGGCATGTGATATAAATTTAAACCATGTTCGATCAACAATGGTAATTGTACCAAGTTCAACATAATACTGCAAAACTAGGAAACCTAACTAAAGTCAACTATCAGCACAATCATCGAGTCTACAGTCATCTACACACAAGTAACGCTTTAGCAGCAGATAACCGTCGAGACATCTTTCACACAAATTACCAATTAAAATGGCCACGGTATGACGTCAGTCACGTGACCATTCATCCAAAATAAGTAAGACAAAATATATGGAATTAAGCAAAAGTCATCTATGAACAGATACACAAAGGCGCACGGCATAACTCCAAAGCTGTAAAAAAATTCAGCGCAAATACTGACAGTGGGGTGAAAAATTCACCCCAGGTTAGCCTCTGAGGGTTAATGATGCAGGTTTAAAATTATTACCCATTTTTTATGTACCGGGGTATTGTCAAATCAAACTGTCACTGTTAAAACAATGAACATCGCACAATACATATTTTTATGTATTATCAAATCAAACTTTCACTGTAAAAACAACGAACATGCCTAAAATGAACTCCTTTTAACGAATCGCATGAACATTAATTGTTCGCAATTGTAAAAAAGACAATAATGTAAAAAAGACAATTTCTGCAGCATCGCAAGTAGTGAGCTATTTATAAGGTGCTATGCAGTCATGGCAAGTGCCAAGAATTAAATTACTTATAGAGTTTCAATTGTTTTAGAAAGAGTGATCATTCTCTTCCTCCGAATGCATGCTCTGTGGCCAGCGATCCGAAAGGCCCGATCACCTCTCTCAATTGCCTCATCGGCCGCCTTCCTAAATAATTATGCTTCTGTCCCTGCCTATATGCGTGATAGCCTACATGTATCCTTCACTGGCTTCCTGTTTCACAGCGCATCTTCTACCGAGTTGCTGCACTTCTCTGGCGATGCCCTCTTGGCTGCGCTCCATTCTACATGTCTGATCTTTGTCGACCTGTCTCTGACCTCGCAGCCCGTCGAACTCTTCGCTCTTCGGCAAGGGGGAGCTTTTGGTCCCGCGAACTCATATTTCGATTAGACGGCATCGAGCCTTTTCGATTGTGGGTCCCTCCATCTTGAATGGCCTCCCAATAGACTTGCGATTTACGCCGCGTTTAAACTCGCCTGCTTTTTATGAGTCCCTCAAATCACCCTTTTTTTTAGCTGTGGGTGGGTTGGGAGCGCCTCTAGTAGGCTTCTTGAAAAGGCGTTATATAAACTCTCGGAATGAATGAATTGATCTTTTTGGGTCGTATGAAAATATCGACAGAATTTGACGAATACAGTGGCAGTCGATAATAAATCTATCGTTCCACTCAACATTTCCGATGTGAATAACTGATTTAATAAAACGCCTCAAATTTTGCTTTGCTATAGAGTTTGTTTTGTGTTGAGCTTTATGATGGTATAAAATTTATGTTCAGCTATAACTTTTAAGAAATTCGAGCTAGAGAATGGAATGATGCCTTAAGTAGTTTTTATTGATTTTGTTTTTGCAGCTCCTGTGTCACTTGCATTATACTGCCACAGCGAATTAGAGAAAGGAAAGGATGAGATTCGATGTCCTAAATGTAGCAACAAATGGAAGTTTGCGCATCTAAGACCTGCCGCCTGCCTCACGCCTAACGAAATCACAGAGTTTGAACAGAGAGCTCATCTAAACTATTTCAGAAACCACCAAAGCGAAATGAACACATGCCCTAGGTGCGGCACATTCTCTAAGCCACATCGTATTGAAGACAAACGCGTCGTTTGCGAGAACTGCACTTCACGCTCTGGTAACAGATTCGAGTTCTGCTGGACTTGCCTTGGAGAGTGGAAGACCCTTGGAAATGAGACATGTGGCAATCCCGACTGTGGATCAAACAAAGGGCTGCTTGAAATTCTGGCAAGCTGTGAGACGAAAGAACTGAACGGTGTTGAAGTTCCATCCAAACGTGCTTGTCCAAATTGCTCGTTTGTAATACATCATGACGATGGATGCAAACACATGACTTGCAGCTACTGCGGCTACGAGTTTTGTTTCATTTGTTTGAGCAAATTTCCATGCGAGACAGATGTGTTTGAACCGTGTGACGTGGCACCCCGTCAGACGCCTGATACAAAATACACTGCCTCCTCTGGCAACACTGAAGAACAGCTGTATTCAGAAGATGATTCGGATTTGCAAAGAGATGAAGATTCTATCGATATACATTCCAATTTATATTATTCGGCATCTCAAGATGACGCAATAGCTCCAGCAATAGATGAAGTGGATGATCACGGTCATGATTGCAACGCTGTTTCAAGTGATGACATCACAGTTGAAACAAACGATGACATCAGCAGTAAACCGGATGACGTCACAGTGAACACAAACGATGATGTTGTATCCAGCATGACAATAAGTGCCAGGGAAAATACTATCAACGAAGATAATACAGCAGTTGACAATACTTTGATACGTGATGATACAGAAGACCGGTCTAACCTTGGAAGTGGTGGCGCTCATGACAAGAGTGTCATTGATGGCGGAGTTACTCAACTGCAAACGGACAATAATACTGTACAACCAAACAAAACGCCGGAAGCACAGAAGGTTCCCTCTTCCACATCCACTGCAACCAGTAGCCCGACGAACAGGAGTAACACTAGACGCTTCTGTATCATCCAGTAGTCAATCCTGGCTGCTTGTAATTAACCTCAACTCTTAATAACCATTACCGAAACCATCAATTTATTGCTCCGAACATTGACAAAGTAACATTTCGCTGAACAAAGAACACAGATCTAGTGGTCACAAAAGGGGACCCAAAAGGGACCAGGGTCCCGATGGTTAGGGCCACCTATATATACAAAGTCTGTTGTTAATGAATAGTTAGACGTTCCATTATTTAACACGACTCTTTAATTATTAGTTCTTTCCTTATTTTAGAACAGAGAGAAAGATAATACTTTGAAATTTGACGATGAAGATGTGCATTGTCCCAACTGCGTATCAACAGAGCTTGATTAAGGACTAAGTTCCGATTAGACTGTTGGACAGACATGAATCAGCATGTTTAGATATCGTATCCTATCCATAGATTTATATAGCGCCTTTCTCACAGTTACTATTCAGAGGCGCTCTCAGGTATGCATACGTGTATGTGTATAGCCACCATTTGCTAAAAATCATTCATTCGTTCAGCGTGTGAGTTAAAACACTGTTGTCATGTAAGCAAAGTCAGTAATCAGTGTGGCCATTCGAAGCTCAGGTATCAACAGAAAATGAAACTTTGCAGGAGTTGCTGAAATGACTGTTGTTCTGCAATTATTTTAATACACTTATGTATCTAAAGCAGTTAAAGAAGCCTTAAGAAGTTTAAGCTCATGTTTGTGATTTAAGATTTAAATTTGTGATTTAAGCTTTAAATTTGTGATTTTCTGTTGTGTAAGCAGAATCATAGAATCATTGAACCATTTTACTAAAGTCGTATGAAATTTTTTACCATCGTATCGATGATTAAAACAACGAAAGCAATACTAATGTCACTAATTCATTGTAAACACCTTAGCAATTATTAAACATTTTAAATAATAATATATAATTCTGTTTTATTTAACCTAGATTTAAACAGTCTATGGTTTAATGCTTGTTACCTATGATACATTACATTTATGATGCAATTATAATTTATAAATGAGTTAAATGTTTACTTAGTGTCACTTCTAAAAAGCGGAGCCATAGGCCTATGATTCAATACAAAATATTGCGTTAGATTACTCTTCATTGTCCAAGATTTTTTTCACTGTCGCTTTTACTGTCGGAGCAATAGAAGTTTTTAATAAACTTGATTAAACTTTAATAGGTTTGATTACTTATTACGCATTAAAAATAGTCTTATGTAGTCCGATTTAATAATTTCTGAAGCATCGGTATCCAAAGCATTGAATCCATGATTCAAGGATGATTGATAGTGTAGTCGTTAGCGTGCTAGACTGTCTCGAGAGGTCGGGGGGTTCAAATACCTGCCATGGCAGAAATTTCTTTTGAGATTTCGTCTCCACCTGTTCCCCGTAGACTGTTTCAAAAAGGCGCTATAGGGTCCTGCACGCTAGTGTTTGAATTCGTTATTTCAAGAGTTTCTAGGGTTGGAATCGGCTGTTATAGCTTCTAAAGCGCAAGGTGCGCCTTTTCACTGGTTTGTCTGTTTCCACTGCCTTGTACTAGTACGAGTACGTCCGTGTCCGTGTCCGTCTAGGTCACCTGTGGGGTGGGGCGTGGTTGTGTAGGGGTATGTTTGGTGCCTTGCAGCCGGAGGGTTGTGGGTTCGAATCCACCTCTAGCTGCCACGTAGGGACCTTGGGCAAGTTCTTCACTCGCAATTGCTCATGCGCTTCGGCGTGAAACTCCGATTCAGTGTCCGCGCTGTAGTCGGGAGCACCTCTGAATAGAAATCTTGAAGGGGCGCTATAACAAGTGCTCATACATAGATGCATACATACATATTACATACATAGGGGAAAGGCTTGTAATATGGGCCACTGTGTAATATGGGCCTCGACTGTATTTCCCACCTATCATGTCTGCGGAGAGCTCTTACATTGGGAAACCATCCGTATACTGATTTCAACTTCCTGTTCGGGATGTGTGCCGTTATTAATAACTTCTGCCCGAAAAACATCAACGTTTATGTTTTGGTACATGTTGCTTATAAGACTTATTGAACTTCAACAAGTGTTAAATAGTTTAGGATTTCATCTATGGTATGCCCTGATGTTTCAGAAGATAGACAATTTCTTTATTATATAAACACACAACTTTGTTGATCTATAATACATTCGTCGATCACGCTATAGCAGATTTCCCCGAAGCACACCATTTTTGTAATACGGTCCTGTGATCGAATGTGTAATATGGGCCATATCTTTATGGAATGATACAGTAGAAATAGGCCGTTATGGCTATTTTTTCCATGTAACCGGTTCTCAGTGTTGTTTACATTAGGCATAGGTCAAATTGTTTCTTAATGGTTATCCTAGTAAGTTTAATCTCAGAAAATCGGTTTTTACTGTTTTAATATTAGTCTGCGGCACGGAAACATTGCAATTCCATCTTTAAAATGGTGGCTCATATTACACACCCGGTCGTGTAATATGAGCCATTTTCCGTATTTTGAAAAAAATTCGTTAAAAATTTATTTGCACAGATTAAGGAATAATTCCTTCATATTTGGCAACAATTCATGCCAAGTAATGCATGGAATAAATAAACTACACGTTTAATTGCTTCTGTGCTATGAAATAGGAAAAGTTTCTTAGGGGGCCCATATTAGAAGCCCTTCCCCTACACTTAAATTACAACGGTTTAAAATTGACTCTCATAGATACAGTCGGTCGGAACTGATGCTCAAACATACTGTAACAGTGTGGTGCAAGTGATGCTAAAATACAGTCTACTAACTAATTACACTTTCAAAATTATCTACTTTGGATCAGGTAATGACGCATGTTTGGAATGGACTGAGCAGAACTCTATGCTTGTGACTGATTCGAGATGTCAGTTAACCAATATTCTCAAGTAGGCTACATAATTATTTAATATCGGTTGAGACTGTAATTAAAAAATAGCAAAATTTATTTTTGCCATACCCTATTATTTTTAAATGCATTAGGTTAACTGTTGCGTTTTCTACTGTAAAAATAATGAAAGTGATAAAATTCCAAATGATCACAATCACACAATACGCTTTTGACAGACGTGTTAGGGGTCATCCATTAATTATGTCAACAAAATAGGGGAGGGGTTTGGAAAAGTTTGACAGTTTTTGACAAGGGGAGGGGGGGTTCGGGACAAGTTGACGTCAACAAATTTTTCTCCAATAAATCAACACAGACCCTTCCAAAATGGCAGCGAAAACATTAAGAAATGCCAAAAAGTATAAAGTGCTTAATGTTTAATACTACTAAAAGCTGGTAATAAACTAAACTCATATATTTTGAAATTCGACATTGCATTTTTAGTGTAAAAAATTTTTTAAAATGATTCTACATGTATTGAGCTATTTTGTTTCTTTTTTGTAGGGGGGGGGTTTGGGATTGTTGACATAATTTTTAGGGGGTCCGTCAATGTTTGACAGTTGTTGACAAGGGGGAGGGGGTCAAAACTTGCCTAAAATTTGTTGACATAATTAATGGACGACCCCTTAGCGAACTTTCAGTTGCTAATTATAGGCCCACAATTTTAGTCCATCAAAGCACCAAAGTTAACAACTACTTGGGAAGAACGCCTACTACAAAACAGGTATTGTGCATTGTCATAATGACTTGTACTGAAGCAAAGGACCATGAATTATGTTACACCTTGCACAACATTTTACTGTAACTGGGCAACTTTGCATAATGGTGCCTTCTGAGTTTTCCCTATGACGCCTGTTGATGCTGACCTGATTGTCTGTGTATTTAAGAAACTGTCGCTTCTCAAATTGACTTCATTTAAATTAAATAGGGCTATTTGACTATAATCCTAAATTTGCATGGGTTAATTCTACTCTTACCATCGCTTGTCTACCCCATGATCAGTTTCATACATCTTAAAAGGCGCTATAAAGTATCCAGACACAGCAACATATGCATACAAAATTGTGACATAACTCGACAGCATTATGTAGTATTGGACCAAAGAAAATAAATCTTTGATCAAAACCATAGATCAGTGTTATTTCAGTTATGGTTTTTTTGGTTACAGTTACATTTATAGTTATCTAATTTATGATTTTTCAGTTAAAGTTATAGTTAAAGTTAACTGAAATCAAATTTTTCAGTTTAAGTTATTTTATTTTATTTTTCAGTTACAGTTTCAGTTATTTCTCTTTATTTTTCAGTTATAGCATCAGTTATTTTTTCACAAGTCATGACTAATGACACACTGACCACAAGTATTCTGAACAGTTACCAGAAATATTTACGCAGCAAATCAATGCGATTTAACGTATTGTCGGTTTACTTTAAGGAAAACACGACGTTCCAGATTAACACTTGCTCTGTTCCGACAATAATTATTAGCGTGCCACACTCGTGGTTTTCAACGTCCTTGCTAGCAACAGTATGAACACAACACCGACTTTTTCGTCTGCGGCTTCGGAAACAAAATGTTCCCACACGCCACTTTATACTTTTCGACCACTAGCCTACTTGGCTTAAACATTATTCTCGTAGTCGTGGATTGTTTTATGAATTTACGGTTTAGCGCCAACGACAACACAATGAAAGGAAAAGGAACCGGAAGTGAAACGAACATAAAAAAATATAAAACTGAAAAGGAACAAGAAGTGAAAATGGCATAGAAAACCGAAAAGGAACCAGAAGTGAAACTAGCACAGAAAACTGAAAAGAAACCAGAAGTGAAATGAGCATAGAAAACTTACCGTAGACTAGAGTAGGATTACCATTCAAAAATTAAGTAAAAAAACACTCATGTTTTATTTTTAAGTTAACTTTTGTTATTTTCAGTTATACAGTTTTCGTTTTTCAGTTACTATTAGAGTTTCAGTTATTCAGTATTTTTCAGTTTCAGTTATAGTTAAAGTTAACTGCAAGACATTCTTCAGTTATTTTGCTATTTCAGTTACAGTTACAGTTAATAGAAATAACACTGCCATAGATCGGGGTTAATGATTGAATTTCCGATTGTATTAATAAATAAATTCAAACTGATTTGAATACAGTTTGATTCGCTCTATATCCACTGTCATTATCGCTGTAGCTTTTAGGCGAAAAACCACGAGTCTTAATTTCTTTACTGACAGTTCATCTCTATCAGAGATGCATTTTCGTTTTCATAACCGCCGACCAACTGAATGAATTTTCCCAGCATAGTCTTTCAGGCCTAAGCTAGCCTTTGCCCAATTGCGCACAGTGAACAGATCTTTATGACCTCGATGAAGAGTTTTCGCCATCTTAGGCCACAGCTGGTTAGGTTACTGATAGCCAAGCTGCCAGATTTCGGAAGTGGCTGGTCGCGAAATCACGTCAAAAACTAGCCCAATGGTCGCGAGCTTAACAGCTGAATGAAAACATTAATAAATTTTTGCCACTGTAGGGACATTGGTATCGCCAAGGCACGTGATGAAACCATTGAGGTAAAAATTTAGGAGGGCAGACGCCTTGGTGCTTACCGTAGACTAGCCCGCACTCCGTAGAGCATGGATTTATTATTAAGTTTAACAACACCACATAGAATAGTAGCTAGTAACAGTGACCTAGTAGCCTAATACGGTAAATTTATAAGAATTCATGTCGCCGTAGTCACCGAGGGAAAATTCAAAAGTAGCCCAAATATCGCGAGGTCGCGAGGACGAAACTTTCAGTCGCGAGCGCATTGAAAAGTTGCCGAAATCTCTCTTTTCGCGACGACCTGGCAACCCTGCTGATAGCCAGCTTTATCAAACTCTTATTTTTCACAGAATTGGCCTCAAAATGAGCCAGAAGAAAGAAACCGCGGGAACAGACATATGGCAAATCAGCGTAATCTACGATGTGGAGAAAACTTCGACTCTCATACTTACCGTATCGAAGGTAGGCCCATTATACTGTTTCTAATGTAAATGTATATCTTCGAAATTTCCCAGCGCCACACAAAAGCCGCGTCAGCTTATTCACCGTCGCCATATCAAATCAAGTTCGCAATAGCCTGGTTGTTTTGTCCGTCCAAGTCAGAATCCGGAGAGGTGAAGCCGAGGAAATACCATGGTCCTACGGTGATGAGGATCAGAGTTGGGTAGAAATTAGGTCTTCAACATAGGCTGAGATACTTGATGTTAATGAAAGACTGGTCTCACAGACCATAAAATTTAATGTATGGCATTGCCCAAATGATTGTGTTTTTGGAATATAACTTTGCTTAGCCGTTGAGACGACCAACGATTGACGCTTTGTATTAATAATAATAATAATAATAATAATAATAATAATATCTTTTCTTTAATAAGCGCCTGACAAACGCACTGCGCTGTACATTTACATGTTATGCAATTGAAATCTTAACTACTAACAGAAAAGACAGCTTGCAATACAATGGCGCTAATAGCAGCCTACAAAGCATATCCGCCCAACGGGGGCTCGAACTCAGTACCTCTCGGTCTCTGTGCCAGATGTTATCCAATGCGCCACGGGCCCCCCAGTACATCTGGATAGGATTGCTTGTATCCAGGTTTAAGTGAGAGAACCGCATACCTGGTACAGTTAGCCTACTTAAAAATCTGGTGTGAATGAATTATAAATATTTTTTGTGTCAATAGTACCGACCATGGAGGCCAAGTGAAAAAATGGGGCGCTGTCGTTTAAAACCGAAAAGGAAATCGTTTCGAAGCTTAAAATAACACGCACCTGTGTCACTGAGATTTGGGCCTTGTAATTTATGAGCAGCTAACATTGGACAATAATTATGGTCTTATAGTCCTACAGTCTAGTAGGCCTACGTACGTGAACCAAAGCTCAAGTGCAATTCTTATATTCAGAGTGTACAGAAAATATTGCTTCGGATATGTTCGTGCACGAATCTGTTATGTTGCTTTCGATAGGATTGCTGCACAGCAGAATTGTTGGAGAAACTCCGACAACATCCGAAATTTCCACAGACCGATGACTTCCAGCTTTTCTCTATTAGTGGTAAGAGGGAGAGAAATATCAATAATCGGTTGTAGAAAAGCTAATAATTATTATTAGCTCATTATTTGAAGCAAAATGCATTGCATCTAATTCTTAAATGCAGCAAATCCGAAAATCCAGGCAATACACCTGGGCAAAATCGCTCTGGAAGCTTTATAAACGGTTTCCTGCTCAGTTTTCATTGCTGAATGACATATACAAAATCCCACTATATCCCACCACGGGATCACCCTCAAAAATGCATTTTAACCAAGATGGCGGCCAATATGGCCGCCAACACAGAAAAGAGTATTATATCAGGTCATAGGTAAGCTAGAATAATAAATGAAGTGTCAAATTTAATAATATCAAGACCAGGGCATCGATTTATCATAGTGGCAATCGTGTCCGAATGTTGCAATCCAAGATGGCGTCCAATATGGCCGCAAAAACCAGAAAAATGTATAATTTTATATCAGGTCAGAGGTAAGCTACAGTAACAAATGAAGTGTCAAATTTAATATTTTCAGGGTCATGGAATCGATTTATCGTAGTGTCAATAGTTTGGGAATGTTACTATCCAAGTCGGCGGCCAATATGGCCGCCAAAAACATAAAAATATGCATATATCAGGTCACAGGTAAGCTACAATAACAAGTTAAGTGTCGAATTTAATATTTTCAAGAAATCGATTTATTGTAGTGGCAATAGTGTGGGAATGTTGCAATCCAAGATTGCAGCAGTGTCATGGAAGAGGGAAAGAGATATAACCCGTTATTGACGTAGCTGATAATAGCAGCTACGGGTAAACTGGATTCAAAGATTCAGCTAATTTATGTCACTATTTAATTGTATTGTATTGTATTGTATTTGAACACTTGTTATAGCGCCCCTACGAGATTTCCCATTCAGAGGCGCTCCCGACTACTGCGCGAACGCTGAATCAGAGTTTCACGCCGAAGCGCATGAGCAATTGCGAGTGAAGGACTTGCCCAGGGTCCCTACGCGGCGACTTTTGAGGTGGATTCGAACCCGCAACCCTCCAGCTGCAAGGCACCGAACATACCCCTAAACCACCGCGCCCCAGTTGTATTGTGATGTGTTGTATTTTGTGTTGTATTGTACTCCACGTTTATAATGCGACCGAGCCACCCGCAGTAAAGATCCGAGAAATTAATCTCTGATAAACCGACCCGACCGGGAAGCGAACCCGGGGCGCCGGCGTGCAGAGCAGGCTACCAACCCACTCGGCCACTCAGGATCCTTAATGTCATCAGTTAAGAAATAAATAGCACAGTACAGAAAATAAAATTTATTAAAGTTACTTTAATTTCTAAGTAATCCAAAATGCGAAATGTTGTCTTTGTACACTGTAACCTCCAATTGACTGATAAACTGACTAATGTTACTCCATATCAAGTTCTTATATAAGTAAAAATTGTAAGTACAATTTTTAATTAAGTACACTCTAAAGGCCTCCTTATGAAGTTTAGTGTTTAATTGTTTATGTCAGCATGGACTTATTTGGACTTATGTTTACATTTTAAATTCGAAAAGACTTCAATATTTTTAGTTTCTCAATTTCTTATTAAAGCAAGCTCATAAAAAGAAAATAATTGTTATAGATTAATGTTTCTTGGTGTTAGCTAATAAAGTTGTGTTACTTGCTGATTAAAATAAAAATGTAAACAACGTTTTTAATTTTAAAATGCGATACAAGGTGTAACAGAGCGAAATGATTTCTTTTCCGTGTTTCCCGTTTTTTCCGTTTTTATTATTTTGAAAAAACGACGTTATTAAATTTCCGTTTTTATTTTTGTTTTTACCGTTTTTAACAACTATGCTCCAAACCCAACCTCGGCTTAAAGGAACGGTCTTAAAGCTGCAATAAAACACCTCTGAGTAAACAAAAAGCATTAAGTTTAATGCATTACATTAAAGTAATGTAACCATGAGACGAAACTATTTCTGTATGTACGATGACAACACTGGACTTCAAAGGGGTCGCGAACTTGTGAACATTCTTGAGGGCAAGTGAACGTTGCCCTCAGAAGATCAGTCCAATGTGTCCTATCATTGCATTGGCCATCTGCTTATTGACCTTGTTGCGACCTGGTTTCTGGTGCGCCATCTGCTGATGCCTCGCGCATTGTAGCCTATGCTGGTGCGAAAGGAGTTTACAAATTAATAATAACAAAGACGTGCACTAGAAGGAAAACTGTGTACGGGACACTGTAGGTAAACTTGTAAAGAAGTTGTGCAGAAAATTATTATTTTGCAGCAACCATACGCAGTGCTCTGGTCGAAAGTCGAAAAGAACGATTATCGGACTACGGCATCACGGACCGAAGTACCCTTGCCCTTGTTGCTAATCTAAATGGAGGAGTCTGGCCTACGTTGGAAGAAGTGGCAGCACAGCCAAGACACCTGAAACCGGTTGATGGCATTACATTGACGACGATAAGCGAAGAGCACCCAGATGTATTGGGTGTTGAAGATGATGGTCCTGGAGTCATCATGCGATGTGGACACGCCACAGGTAAAATGAACATAGTATTTGTCTATTGCAACGAAGTTAACTTGTGCCACTCTAAGTAACTGAGTAGAGCTAAAAACGCATTAATCGTTTATAATGCAGATTTAGAATTACAATATATTGTTATGTATTATCATAGCCAACTGTCACTGGTAAAGCAACGACAATGCCTCACCTAAACTCCTTTGAAGAATTATTGTTATTAATTGTCATTGCCATTGTGAAAAAGACAATGTATACGGCATCGCAAGTAGTGAGCTTCTTCTGAAGTGCTTTACAATGAAGGAAAGTGCCAAGAGTTCAATTACAGATAGAGTATCAATTGTTTTAGAAAGCGTGGTCATTCTCTTCCTCCTGAATGCATGCACTGGGGTCAGCGATCCGAAAAGGCTCGATCACCGTTCTTAATTGATGTTTTTGGGTCGTATGAAAACATCGAAGTAATTTGATGAACACAGCCGCAATCGTTTATTAGTCAATCGTTCCACTGAACATTTCCGATGTGAATAACTGGTTTAATTAAATTCCTCTAATCTTGCTTTTGCTATACAATTTTATGTTGAGCTTTATATTGATGAAAACATACGTTCAGCTAAAACTGTCAAGACATTCGAGATACAGGGTAGAATTATGATTACTTTTTATTGGTTTTTTCAGCAGCTCCTACGGCACTTGCATTATTCTGTCGTAGCGAATTAGAGAGAGGAAAAGATGAGATTCGTTGTCCTAAATGTGATGTGAAATGGAAGTTTGCTCTCCTAAAGCCCGCTGCCTGCCTCACGCTAAACGAAATCACAGAATTCGAACGAAAAGCACATATAAACTACTTCAGAAAACACCCACTCGAAATGAAGCCTTGTCCAAAGTGCGGCATCTTCTCTCGACCACGTCGTGCTGAAGACAAGCGCGTCGTCTGCAGAAATTGCACTCAGAGTTTTGGCAAGAAGTTCCAGTTCTGTTGGACTTGCCTTGGCGAGTGGAAGACTTCAGGAAATGTAACATGTGACAATCCCTACTGTGGATCAAAGAAACGGCTGCTTGAAATTCTGGCAAACTGTGAGAGTAAAATTCTGAACCGCGTTGAAGTTCCCTCAAAACGCGCTTGTCCAAATTGTTCAGCCCTAATACAGCACTTAAGGGGACGCAAGCACATGACTTGCAGATCCTGCAGATACGAGTTTTGTTTCATCTGTTTGAAGAAAATTCCATGTGGGACAGACCTGTATCAACCGTGTGACGTGGCACCCCGTCAGACATTTGATACTAAATGCATTGGCTCCACTGAAAATGGAAAAGACAAACGAGAACCTAGCAATCCAGAGAATTTGCATTCAAATGACAGACTTGAATTGTTCCTGCGAACTGAAGAAGAGAATGAAATAGAAATCCTAGCAGATGATTTAGACGAACCGGAGGCACTAGTACACATTCCTGCTGAAATCCTTGTATCAACACAACAATCCATTGGCTCTTCTTTCAACAGTGAAAGGGATTTCCATTCAGAGTGGTCTGGTTATTCGTCGTATGAAGACCTAGATGAAGATTATTATCAGACATTTTTCGGGTCAAACCTCGCATCCCAAGTTAATGAAATGGCTGTGACAACAGATGAAGGTAATCATAATGGTATCAGAAATGATCTACTCAACCTTAATGTCTTCTATGGCACCGCTTTCTTAGCCATCAATCGGTGGTCGTCGAGTGAACTTATAAAAGATAATAATAATAGAAATAGTAGAACGAGTAATAGTAGTAGTAGCAATAGTAGTACTAGTTAGTAGTGGTGGTGGTTGTGGCTGTAGTACTAGTAGTAATAGTGGTGGTGGTGGTGGCGGTAGTAGTAGTAGAAGTAGTAGTAGTAGTAGTAGTAGTAGTAGGAGTAGTAGTAGTAGCAGCAGCAGCAGCAGCAGCAGCAGCAGCAGCAGCAGCAGCAGCAGTAGTAGTTGTTGTAGCAGCAGCAGCAGTAGTAGTAATAGTAATAAAATAATAATAATAATAATAATAATAATAATAATAATAATAATAATAATTTAAAAATGGCTTTTACGCGTTAGAAGCAACTTACATCAGAGATAGGTAGGGACTCATTGGAAGAAAGAATATTTAAAGTAATTACCTAAGGGAGTTGCTGCACTAACAAGTTTTGAGCTGTCGCTAGTCGGCTACAGTTAATTACAACTTTCATCAACAATGCAATTGTAAGCCTATTAATTGTTTACGTCTTGATTTAATGTTTTCCTATTTGTCTTTGATAAGTTTCTATAATTTTGGAAGCTTCGACGAAAATGTAAAAACAGATTGCCAAAAATTGCGTCTTAAAATAAATTCAGAAATTTGTGGACCTGGAACTGAGCCAAATGATTCTGATGTTGTTTTGGAACCAAACCGGAAAACAGATCCAACACCACCTCCTTGACCCTGAAAATCTGAAATTCGACACTTCAATATTTGTCATTGTACCTGATCTATGAGCTGAGATATGCAAATTTTTTTAGGCGGCCATATTGGCCGCCATCTTGGAAAGTAACATTCCCACACTATTCCCAATGCGACAGTTGGATTCCTTGACCTTGTAAATATAAAATTCGATACTTCATCTGTTATTGTAGCTTATTGTAGCTTATCTATGAGCTCAGGTATACACATTTCTCTTATAGCGGCCATATTGGCCGCCATCTTGGATAGTACTATTCCCACACTATTGCCACTGCGATAATTCGATTCCCTGATCTTGGAAATATTAAAATCGACAATTCATCTGTCGTTGTAGCTTCTATATGAGCTGAGTACTATTCCCACCAAAACCATAACCAGAAATACAATTATAAAAAGCAAATTTAGTTTGCATAAAATGTGCTCCAATTGGCAGCAAATGCTTTAAAATGCGTTTGTCGGCGGGGGAGCTGAGGACGCTCCCCAGACCCCTGGTCGTGGCAGACCTTGTCCAAGTAGTCGAAATCCATTAAAATATGTACTAGGGCGGACCACAGCTAAACTTCTACGCTGGGTCGTTGAAGTCAGTAAAGAATATATATATACCATTCACGATTGTATCGTTTGTGGGTACAAAGAGCAAAACTCGATAGCTTAAAAGCGGTAACGATTCACATAGGCTAGCCTATCCACTGCGACGCTGATTGCATAGTAGATTGTTGTGACTAATTAATTAAATGGTAGATTACTAATTGTGTGATTGTATAGGGTCACTTGAGGTGCCTTCTTTGATGTCAAAATTGCGTCCGTTGCCAGGCTACATAGAAATAACTACAACAGATCCAGACATGTTAGGACTCGATGACAGCCCAGTATGCGCAAAGATGCCGTGCGGTCACGTAATCGGTAATTCTGTAACTTTAAAGTTTCCTGTCGAATTTTCATGCTTAAATGCCACACGTAGGTCTTTTTCGGTGAGCTCCTGTGTCTGTAGTCGAAAGCTTTAGGGTTCGATGATGCTTAGCGCAATCCATGTAACTCTCTTTTTTAGCTTTTGGTGATAAATAAAAGTGAATACTGCTACAACTACAACTACAACTACTGCTGCTGCTGCTGCTGCTGCTACTACTACTACTACTACTACTACTACTACTACTACTACTACTACTACTACTACTACTACTACTACTACTACTACTACTACTACTACTACTACTACTACTACTACTACTACTACTACTACTACTACTACTAATAATAATAATAATAATAATAATAATAATAATAATAATAATAATAATAATACCCTACTACTACTACTGCGCGCCTGAAGTCTTTATTATTTGACAGTAATTTCACTGGTTCTGGTCGGAGGAGCCGCTGATGAGTTTTTATATCGAAGTGGCGCTTTATAAATGTCAGATTAAATTGAAAAAATTTCCATTTCACCGTCTCTTATTAGCAGCCAAACTTTCATCAATCATTTTGTCACCCTTTGAAAATTTATTTTTCCATAAACAGTAGCCATTCTCATCTGCCCTTAATTAGCCTTCCTCTAATTGGCTTTCTTCTTGATGACTAATATTTCAATACTTATTCATTGCTAGTTATAATTTTTCAAAAGATACGCAGAACGAATAAACTGTTCATCAAGCTCAGAAAAATTCAGAAGTTCACATAAACTAATTTGCTTTAAAAATGAAACTTATACTATACAAAATGATAATAATAGAACAACCAACTAATTTTTAAAATGTGTCTTTCAGGACCTGAGTCTATGGCAGAATATATTAACGATGAACTACAGAAAGGCAACTGCAGGTTCTACTGTCCAGGCGTCGACGGTTCTGGAAAGCCCTGCAACAGCGAATGGCAACGCGACCACGTCAGGCACGTCGCTTGTTATACGGCTGAAGAAAACCAAGAATTCGAGAGGAAAATTTCCGACAACTTTCTGAAGAGATCCAACGGAATGCAGACATGCCCTGGTTGTCGGACATGGTGCTTCCGTGATCCAGGAACGGATAGTCGGGTTCTTTGTCCGATATGTACTAAGTCTCAAAATGGGAGAGAGTTTGCATTCTGCTGGTTGTGCCTACAGGAATGGAGGAGTCCGAGATCGGCTGGAGCATGTGGGAACCCTGGATGCCATGGCCAGGACAATAGGCTACACATTCTGGCCACGTGCCCAACAAAGCAGATCAATCGCTGTACCAAGTGTCCAAGTATTCGCGGATGTCCGAGATGTGGATTGCTTATTGAACACAAGACTGCCTGTGCACATACCAATTGCACCAACTGTCAGGGTTATGGATTCTGTTTCATATGTCTCAGGGAAAAGACCGAGGGAGGCGAATGGCAATGTAGCTATGCGGGACTTTGCACCGTCGCGCCACGTCAGACCAGTCTCCCAGGATTCGGTTAGACAAACATTATAGAGATGAGCACAATGCGTGTTGACAGGGCCGGAAAGTTCAAAACGTACATTATAAACTATGTTTTTTTCTAAGGAAGTATAGGCCTCTACAGAGTGTGAGTGTGAGTCTGTGGCTATGGTCACTATTCAGTAAGTAAGGAATAGCTAAAACTTATTATACCTGCTCTTAAAAACTCAAAATTATTTAAATTTAGAAAAAATAGGAATTTGCGACAGCAAGTTGATTTAATTTCTCTCGCTCTTTTGGGTCCTCAAAAACGTTGTGGAACTTGTGTGACCCTAAGCCATGGCTTAGATGGCTTAAGGCCTTAATCCGTCAAGGCTTGTTGACTTTAACATCTTGTTCAATTGCTTGCTAACGTTTGTGCTTTTAACGTTTGCATCCCGGATTTGTTTCCTGGTGACAACATTCACCTTCCAATTCAGTTATATATTTCTTTTTTATGAACTCTTTTGTGCAGACCGTATGGAAACACGAAATAGCATAACTAACAAACAAATAAACGACCTACATTAGCAAAGTGATCTAATTTGGAACAAGTAATGGTACACATTTGGAATTGACTGAGTAGACCTCTATGTGTTTAACTTAATCGAGATGTCAATTAACCAACCGCAGGCATAATCTCATGTAGCCTTCTTAATTAATATCGGTTAAGACTGTATATGCAAAATAGCAGACATTTTGTTTTACAAAAGCCTATTATTATAAAATGTATGAACTGGTGTGTTTTAAGCGGTAAAATAATGAAAGTTATCAAATTCCTAATGATCACAATGAAAAAATACCTTTTGACCGACGTGTTAGCGAGTTTTCAGTTGCTAGTATAAGTTTAGCACCAAATTAACCAACTCTTTGGGAATCTACAAAAATTAATAGATATAATGTATTGTCATAATGACTTGTATTGAAGCAAAGGACCATGAATGTTACACCTTGTACAACAGTTGGGCGACTCTGTATTGAGGCTCATTCTGGGTTCTTCTTGGATGCTTGTTCATGTTGACCTGAATGTCTGTGTATTCACGAAACTGTTGTTTATCAAACTGACTTAAATTAAATAGGCCTATTTGACTATAATCCTAAGTTTTGCATGGGTTTATTCTACTCTGACCATCGCTTGTCTACCCCATGATCAGTTTCATACTTATCAAAAAGCACCATTATTATATTGAGGCAGTCTATGCATAGGGGAAAGTTCCTAAGACGCACCCCCATTTTCAAAAATCTTAATATTTTCGATCAATATAGAAATAAAAATATGAAATTGTATGTGTTCATCCGTATCCATGAAAGGTACAAAGTAGCTATTCTGGAAATTTATTTGAGTAAATAAATTTTGTGTATTTCGAAAAAATCATTTTTTTAAATAAGGGTGCGTCTTGGGCATACATCTTCCCAAGATGCACTCCCGGGTGCGTCTTGGGAATCCATGCAAAAATGAATAACAAAGACAAATGTTGCCAAACATAGGGTCTAATATTATTGCTGTCTTGATCTGATACCAGAACCTAGATGAGAAATAGAAGTGTAAATATGCAGAAAGTTTACTGGCAGTAATAACAAACTGCAGTGTCCTCGGGACCACAACTCTCGTGGTACCACTTTTATCGAATGGATGATTTAGCTTTTCCTTGTCTGCTATTTGAAAAGCCAATCGTCTAATGTCACACTGCGTCAATCCATAGAATCGTTGTTGTAGTTCCAATGCATGCACAACAAGTTCTTTTTCAAATTCAGCACTCAGCACAGTCTCAAATCTTCCTAGACACTTTTTGCCAGGATTCCTCACTTGCCCCTTCATGTGTCTCTGAAGAGTTCTCCTCGGTATTCCAAACTTCTTCGCAACACTGTGATAAGACATTCCCTCAGTCAGTTGCTGTAAAGCTTGCTTCAGCTTCTCCTCGCCATATGACCCTCTCGTAGTCGTGCGTTTATAATTGCGACCCATACTGAAAATCTGTAAACACATGATAGCTTCAAAATTTATGGAGTAGGCATACTAGAACAGAAGAATAGGCCTCAACATTAATAAATGGAAATAACACTGTGATAGGCCTAAGACTGTCTTCGTTTAGGCCTACTTACTGCAAAGCTTTCATATACTATGCCCAAGACGCACCCCCGGTGCATCTTGGGTAGCATAGGTGTGGTGCGTCTTGGGAATTATGAGTATGCTGGTTTATCGGCCATTTTGTCTTAACGACACATAATTACAAAACAACTTTTACGCGGAAAAATAATCGGAATGAGTCCTCTTTTAAATACGTTTTAGCACTTTCTCACGTCTCATGTAGTTTATGCACAATAACAACTTAAATATTAACCATGAATCTGTCAGAAATAGGTAAAATCTTACCTTTCACATCACCACACGCCAATGCACGTGATATGAACTTTTTCTTGATCAATATGCAAGCCTGCAGACATCTGACGAATGTATGTTAAACTTTTCAAAAAATTTATAGCGCTTTTCTGTATAAGCAATGAGGTGCGTCTTAGGCTGTAGGTGCGTCTTAGGAACTTTCCCCTACATAATTATCTGACATTACTCGACGACATGACTGTAGAATTAGACCAAAGAAATTTTTTGGAAAAGCCATAGATCGAGGTTAATAATTGACTTTTCGATTGGACTAAATAAATATATTCAAACTGATTTCAAAGCAGTTTGATTCGCTCTATGTCCACTTTCATTATCGACGTAGTTCCTTTGGTGTAAAACCAAGAGTTTTAATTTCTTTATCGATAGCTCATCTCTGTCAGAATTGCAGGCTATTTTCGTTTTCATAACCGCCGACTCACCGAATGAATTTTCCCAGCATAGACTTTCAGGTGTAAGCCTTTCACCATAATATTATTATTGCGCGCTATCAACAGACCTATAACCTCGTTGAAACAGTTCAGAGTAACTCAGAGACAGCTGGGTTTGATCAAAGTATTATTATTTACAGAAATTGCCTTAAAATGAGCCAGGTGAAAGACACCTCTGGACTAGACCTATGGCAAATCAACGTACTGTGTGACGTAGAGAACACATCTACTCTCATACTTACAGTAACCAAGGTAGGCCCATTATACTGTTTCTAATGTAAATGTAGACCTATATCTTCGAAATTTCTCAGCGCCACACAAAAACCGCGTCAGGTAGACCAGCATTGAATCGGCGCTATATCAAATCAAGTCTGCAATTGCCAGGTTGTTTTGTCCGTTCCATGTCAGAATCCGGAGAGGTAAAGCCGAGGAAATAGCATGGTCATATGGCATAGGCGTAGCTACATGGAGGCACGAGGAGGCAGTTGCCTCCTCTTGCTTTTTGTATATATTATACTGGAACTTCTATTGACCAATGACACCAATAACCAGGATTTTGCCAATGGTCTGTGAAGTTGCCTCCTCTTGAATTTAAGTCTGGCTACGTCCCTGTCATACGGTAATAAGGATCAGAGTTGGGTACAAATTAGGTACCGTACCTGAACATCGATAGAGATACCTGATCTTAATGCTGGTCTCACAGACCATAAATGCATGGCTTTGCCCGACTGATCGTGATATTGCAATACCATTATGCGTAGAGACGATAAGCGATTGAAGCTTTGTGCAGTACGATAATAGCGTTTTAGAAACCGCAGCTGCAGATAGGATTGGTTGTATTCAGGTCTAAGTAAGAGAACCGCATAAAGTTAGCTTATTTAAAATGCGGTGTGATGAAGTTATATCTATTTTTGTTTCAAATAGAACTGTCTAGGTGGCCAATTGAACAAATGGGGCGGTGTCGTTCAAAACTGAAAACGAATGGCTTCGAAGCTTAAAATAAGACGCACCTGTGTCGCTGTCATTTATGAGCAGCTAACACTTGACAATAATCATGGTTTTATAGTCCTACAGTCTAGTAGGCCTACGTACGTGAACCAAAGCTCAAGTGCAATTCTAATATTAAGACTGTACAGAAAAATGAGAAAATACTGCTTCGAATATGTTCGTGCCTGTATCTATTCCTTTGTTTTCGTTAGGACTGCTTCACAGCAGAACTGTTCGAAAAACTCCGACAACATCCGAAGGTTCCACAAACCGATGACTTCCTGCTTTACTCTATTAGTGGTAAGAGGGAAATACCAGTAATCCATTGCCGAAAAGCTAATAATTATTGGATCATTTTTTAAGTAAAAGGCATTGCATCTAATTCTTCAATGCAGCAAATCCGAATTTGCGTGGTGTTTAGGAAGCGACGAAGTGAAGAGAGACAGACAGACAAACATACCTACATACATACATACATACCGACAGACAGATACATAGATACATAAACAGAGACAGAGACAGAGAGATGAAGGGGAGGGGAGGGAGACAGAGACAGAGAGAGGAGGAGGCAGGGAGGGAGGGAGGGAGGGAGTGGAGGGGCGGACGGACGGGCGGGCGCAGGGAGAGAGACGGGAATTCAAAGGGCACGCAGGAACAAGGTCAAACGAGTAAAGTTCATTGGAATAAGCAACTGAAAACAGAAAGATCTACCATGTGCATGATCAGGGTGTGTCAGTCCAAGTCCTAACTCCAATAACCGTCACTTGGTGACTTATCATTTCAAGATGAGGCATAGGCCTATTGAATCCGCAAATGTTTTCAAGGGCTGCATGTATGCGAGAGTGATGCAGCTGATTTCCCTCCGATTTACCTCTAATTAAACTACTTTAACTGCTGATTTCTAGTCATCGTGTTGCATGACGACCACCCACGATATCCGTCCAACCCAGCCAGGTGGCCCGTTAAATATGTGATACTACCAACTGACATTCGAGTTCTGCTGGACTTGCCTTGGCGAGTGGACGACTTGGGAAATGTGACATGTGGATCCACTAACTGTGGATCAAATGAAGGGCTACTAGAAATTCTGGCAAACTGTGAGACGAAAGAACTGAATGGGATTGAAATTCCTTCCAAAATGTGCTTGTCCAGACTGTTTATAAGACACTACTTCAGAGGATGTGACTCATCATGTACCGTAAGCATATAACTTGCAGACACTGCAAACACCAGTTTGCTTCACTTGTTTGAGCATATTTCAAATTTCCATGTGGTCTGAACTGCTACCAAATGCATTTGCTCCAGTGGAAATTGAGTAGGCGAAACGAGATCCTAACAATACAGAAGATTTGTGGTCATGTGACACTGAATTGAAATGTTCGCGGTAACTGAAGATTGCAGATGAAATAGAAATCCGAGCGGATAATTCAGACGAACCTGAGGGGCCAATATACAAGCCTGGTCCTTCTATCGGAAGATGAGCTCAAGGAAACGGAATCTGCGACACTCAGTGTCAGACACTGCAGCTGAAGTTCAGTCAGAGTCACTAGTCTTGCGTTCCGGATAATATAGGCCTATAGCTCCCATTCAAGGTTGCAACTCAGAAGCGCTCCAGACCCAACCCCGGCTTAAGCGGACGGTCTTATAGCTGCAATAAAACGAGTCTTAGTAAACCTAGGTACTCGATTTAAATAAAGGATTATACTTACATTAATGTAGTGTAACCATGAGATGAAACTACGATGACAACACTGTACTTCAAAGGGTTGTGTACTTGTGTACATTCTTGAGGGAAAGTGATCTTAGCCCTCAGAAGATCAGTCCAATGTGTCCTATTGGATTGGCCATGCTTATTGACCTTGTTGTGACAATTTCTGGAGCGCCATCGGTTGATGCCTCGCGTGTTGTACATTGAGGGCACGGTGGTGTAGGGGAATGTTCGGTGCCTTGCAGCCGGATGGTTGCGGGTTCGAATCCACATTAAGCCGCCGCGTAGGGACCCTGGGCAAGTCTTTCACTTGCAATTGAAGACCTTGGTGCAAGAACCAGGTAAGTCGACTTACCTGCGCCGTGAAAGTTAGCTTATGCTCCTGACGTAGAGGCGCATCTATGGTGTAAATTTCATGCTGGTAGCTGCAAAATTAAGGGAGTAGGTAGGACAATAACCAGGCAACTCAACTTACCTGCTTTGAGAATTTTCGCATTCCGGTGCCATGATTGCGTGCATAAATGAGATAAGTCAACAAACCCGGTTATTGCATAAAAGATCATAGCCTCTCGGTTGCGAGCAATAGACATGTATGTGAACAAACCTGATTATTGCACGCAACCGTGAGCCAGTTATATACGTTGTCGGATGCATTAGCGAAGTAAGTAAGGATATAATAACAATATTCTGCCACTAGATGGAGACCATTTAGCCATTTTCACGAACTTCAAATCGGTGTCATTCAGTTACCTTCTTCTGGCTCATGTCTCTAGGCCTAATGTTTATCATTTCCATGCAATAACAAGGTTTGTTCACATATTAGATTCTTACATGTAAATAAGTTTCCAGCACCACACGAAAGTTGCTTATAATTTACATGCAACAACAAATTTTGTTCACATACATGATTCTTGCATGGGAAGAAGTTCTAAAACTACAGCGAAGTTTCAATGCCATAACCAGGTTAGTTAACATATGTGATTGTTGCATCAAAAAAATTCCAGAGCTACAGGGAAGTTTCAGTGCAATAACCAGGTTAGTTGACATATGTGATTCTTGCATCCAAACAAAGTTCCAGAACTACAGCGAAGTTTCAGTGCAATAACCAGGTTTCTTGTTCATTTGCCCATAAAATACTAATTAGCAACAGCCAACCCTTAATAATTTTATTTTATGATCAGTTACGATTAGATGCACCTTATACTTTTTAAATTTTGTCATTATCTATTTCCTGGACGAAACGGCAAGCTTTTGAAGAGCAAAAAACATTAAAACTCGATTTGCCGAAAACTATGATTTTTCACTTACCTGGTTCTTGCACCAATGTCTTCAATTGCTCATGCGCTTCGGCGTGAAAAACTCCGATTCAGTGTCCTGTAGGCGGGAACGCCTCTGAGTAGATATCTTGAAGGGCGCTATGACAAGTGCTCATACATACATACATACATACATTGGCGTAAAAAGTGTTTTACAAATTAAATAATAACAAGAGCGTGCAATAGACGGACAACTATGTACGGGAAAACTGGAGGTAAACTTGTAACTAAGTTGTGCAGAAAATTATTTGTAGCAACCATACGCAGTGCTCTGGTCGAAAGTCGAAAAGAACGATTATCGGACTATGGCATAACCGACCGAAGTACCCTTGCCCTTGTTGCTAATCTAACTGGAGGGGTCTGGCCTACGTTGGAAGAAGTGGCAGCAGAACCGAGACTTCTCAAACCTGCTGATGGCATAACATTGACGACGATAAGTGAAGAGCACCCAGATGTACTGGGTGTTGAATATGATGGTCCAGGAGTCATCATGCGATGCGGACACGCCACAGGTAAAATGAACATACTATTTTTTGTCTATTGATATTTCACGAAATTAACTTGTGCACCTCTTAGTAACTGAGTAGAGTTAAAAACGAATTAATAGTTAATAATGCAGATTTATTACAACATATTTTTATGTATTATCATAAATTATCCAACTGTCACTGGTAAAACAATGAGCCTTACCTAAACTCCTTTAAAGAATTATTGTTATTAATTGTCATTGCAATTGTGAAAAAGACAATATATACGGCAACGCAAGTAGTGAGCTTCTTCTGAAGTGCTTTACAATGAAGGAAAGTGCCAAGAGTTCAATGACAGATAGAGTTTCAATTGTTTTAGAAAGAAAGGTCATTCTCTTCCTCCTGAATGCGTGCTCTGGGGCCAGCGATCCGAAAAGGCTCGATCACCGATCTTAATTGATCCGTTTTGGGGCGTATGAAAACATCAACAGAATTTGACGAATACAGCCACACTATTAGTCAGTCGTTCCACTAAACATTCCCGATGTGAAAAACTAATTTAATTAAGGGTGTCTAATTTTCCTGTGCCATAGACAAGTTAAGAAATTCTAGCTAGGCTACCAAATTTAAATGAAGCCTGGAATTTTTAAAATTGTTTTTGTTTGTGCAGCACCTATGCCACTTGCATTATACTGTCGTAGCGAATTAGAGAAAGGAAAATATGAGATTCTTTGTCCTAAATGTAACGTCAAATGGAAGTTTGCTCTACTAAAACCCGCAGCCTGCCTCACGCTAAACGAAATCACAGAATTCGAACAAAGAGCTCACATGAACTACTTCGGAAACCACCAAAGCGAAATGAACCCTTGTCCAAAGTGCGGCACATTCTCTCGACCACGTCGTGCTGAAGACAAGCGCGTCGTCTGCAGGAATTGCACGTCACGTTCTGGTAAGACATTCGAGTTCTGCTGGACGTGCCTTGGCGAGTGGAAGACTTCTGGAAATGTGACATGTGGCAATCCCAACTGTGGATCAAAGAAAAGGCTGCTTGAAATTCTGGAAAACTGTGAGACCAAAAAACTGAACGGCATTGACATTCCCTCCAAACGTGCTTGTCCGAATTGTTCAATTATTATAGATCATAAAAAAGGATGCAAGCATATGACATGCAGATCCTGCAGATACGAGTTTTGCTTCATCTGTTTGAGGAAATTTCCTTGTGGGACAGGCTTGTTCCAACCGTGTGATGTGGCACCCCGTCAGACTTCTGATATTAACTTCACTGTCGCCTCTGACAACATTAAAAAACAGCTTAATTCAGAAGGAATTTGCATGTGCAAACAGAAGAACAGTCCTTGTATAACCTCAACTTCCTTAGGGAACTTGAAGTTGAAGAAATTGCACTGGAACTATTAATGAATGAAGTGGATGATCGTTATAGAAACGTTTCTTCAAGTGATGGCTTCACAGCCAACTCAGACGATGGCATCAACAATCGACCGGACGATGTTGCATTAAACACAAACAATGATGCTGTACCCAATACGACAATCAGTGCCAGTGATAACACAGTCAACGCAGATAATAGAACAGCTGACAATACTTTGATAGGTAATGATACAGAAGACCACCGGTCTAACCTTGGAAGTGGTGGTGCTCATTCCAACAGTGGTAGTGATCGTGATGTTGCTCAGTTACAAACGAACAATGATATCGTACAACCAAACAAAACGCTGGAAACAAAGAAAGTTCTCTCTTGCACATCAACTCCTACTAGTAAACCAGCAAAATGGCGTTTCTGCATCATCCAGTAGTCATCCCTGACTGCCTGTAATTAACCTCGATATTAGACGTTCTATTATTTTACCAGACTATTCAATTGTTAGTTCTTCATTTATTTCGTACAGAGAGAAAGATAATAGGCCTATCTTGGACTTTAACGATGAAGATGTACATTATCCCAACTGCGAATTAACATAGCTTAATTAAGGATTAAGTTCCGATTAAATTGTTTGACAAACATGACTCAGGTTGTTTAAATATTATACTATTCAGGTCAGGCGCAGGTTGAGCCAAGTGAAAAACAGGAGAAAGTATTTCGTTTCAATTTTTATCACACTTTTCACAAGTTACAGAGTCTTCACTGACAAAAACCCACTTCAGGCAACACCACTTCAAAAACTCTTACTAAAGTAATCTGAAACTGATTCCAACTGACACTGAGTCACCGATTGAGTGATAGTTCATTTGTTCAGAATACTTTATTATAAAGTAAGCAAGTAAGTGAGTATAGCCTTTATTACTCCATTAATAGCAAAAGCACAATATGCTTGGTGAGTAATAATGAATTTTGACTGATGTGTGACTGTGTCACTTGTTACGTGTAAGTTTTGTTTGTACAAATACAAGACCACAATGCGTTGATTCGCCACTAATTTAATATGCATAGTTTAGCAAACGAAACCTATGAATTGCAGACACAAAAAGCTAAAACTCACGTCAGCAATGTGGGATCTGGGAGAGAGGGAAGGCAGTGGCATCGCCACGAATTAAAAGTATTACCGGAAAATGGGAAGTTATGGGGTCTGGAGGACGGAAGTCTCTCAGAAGCTGACACCTTTTGCATATAATAATTCAGTATTTTATGCCAGTTTTGGTAATCTAAAATACACGTCTAAATGGATGAAAAGTATTTAGTAGCATTTAGAAGACCAAGATGATACGGCAAAAATATATTGTTGCCATACCACCTTAACATAAAAGGTGCGGTGGCCATAACACAAGCAGGGCCTATAGGCGGCGGCGCCACTTGAGAGGGGACCGGCCCGATAGGAGGAAGTGAAGAGAGGGATTGAGCACGGTTGTTTAGTGGGTATAGAAACCACTGGTTTATTCTAACCTAAATCTAAACAGTTTGTGGTTTTATGACCGTTAACCATGCGCACTTTATATTTATAAATAAGTTTAAATGTTTACTTAAACTCAGGGTAGGTCTACTTTCTAAAATGCGGATGCATATAAATCAATAAAATTTGTTAAGATTGCTCTTCCTTGTCCAAAATTTGTTTCACCGTCGCTTGCAACTTGGTGCAATAGCCGTTTGGTAATAAACTTGGTCAGACTTAGGCCTAAATAGGCTTGGTTACTTATTACGCCTTGAAAATAGTGTCATGTAGTCCGATTTCGTGGTTTCTAAAGCATCGATATCCAACGCATTTGAGGCGCAAGTCAGTCAAATCCCAATCATTTTTAAGCCCAGACGATCATAAAATTCGCCATTTAATCTTGATAGCGGACTTTAGAACATTACACCTAAGCCAATTTCACTTTCTGTTTTGCTGTCAGATTGTCAACCACGTTAAGACTAAAGAATGTAATTTCTTACTTGACAATTTCTTTCATCATACCATCAATTGGCCCTATCTAGAGCCTATATTAATTTTAGCTAGGCTATTTCTGATCCGACATGCCCAGCCATGCACTCAGGCTATGGCTATGAAGTGTTTGACCAGTGTTTCTAGGCCGTTATGTTAAGATAACTTTGAAGATAGTCGTCGTTAGTAGGTTGCTTATGTCATGGGCAACAAGTAAAAGCAAAATCTTTGTTAATATTAGTTGATTAAATTGAGTTACCTTAAAATGAATCAGTTGGAAGAAAAACGGGCCAAAGACCTATGGCAAATCAGCATACTTCTAGATGTCGAGAACAATTCTACTCTTCTGCTGACCGTAACTAAGGTACGTGGTTTCAAATGTCTAGAAGTATATTAGGCGCATTTGCTCGAGAGGTACATCAGATAAGGAAGTGAAACATGTTTAGGCCTATTACAAGATATTGAACATTGAACATCAGGACTGTCGGCCTATATAATTTGTACTGAAGTAAATCCCATTTTAAAAGCTGAACTCAAAATTTGAGTTGATTTCATATTTAATATGAAATCAACTCAGAATGCATCCAAAGACAAGGAAAGACGATGCATTTTGGCTACAAGGAAACAAATCGCTTGGGTCAAATTTATTAGGTACTATTTCACATGTCTAATCAGTTCCTCCCGTGTGTGCAATTTCATACTCTTTACGTACTTGAACTACAGGTGAAAAATACCTATAGTTGAGAGTATAAAACATTTGTCACATGGAAGCTTTCGCTTAATTCTGGCATCTATTTGATGATCTTTAAAAGATCAAAATCTTTGAGCTCTTCAATTGCATCCAAGATAAGGAAGGATGCATTACTTACAAGTCACAAACTTGCTTAACATCTTATTAGGTCAGATTAGATAATCTATGTTTGTGCAATTAGCCTTTCGCACGCGTTCCAAGGTGAATATCAATAGTGAGCTTTCAATGCAATTTGCTCTTCTGGCATGAAGAGACACACCTTTAAAAGATCGGCAATCTTTGGCCTCTTCAATCCTCGAAGATATGAAGGTGCCACTCTTCGTCACTACATCTCGAGCCCGCTGTGCCTTCTGATTTGTTGGACCATCTGCCTGGAACAGTCTTCCATAGCTGCATTTAAGTAGCCTCTTCGTCAGAAATTATATATACTCTTGCCATATCTTTGCGTTCATTCCATGTTGATTCCAAATCTAAGTTTGGCTCTCAGTATGGAGCAAGATTAGTGTAACCAATATATTACAGCATTACAAATAGAATGGATATATATATATATATATATATATATAATATTTTGCATTAAATGCAGTCCTTTCCTTTTATTATGTAGCAATGGCAGAATGCAGCAGAGTTTCTGTCCTGTAATATTTTGGTCTGAGTACATCATTATCTTCACTGATTTACTAAATTATTTTCTTTTGTTATGAGCTTGTCGAGTTTAACCTGGTATATTTTATTATATATATATATATTTTATTATATATATATATTATTGATTCTTGATTCTGTTGTTTTTCTCTTAGGACTGCCACACAGGAGAATTGTTCCAGAAACTCAGACTGCATCCTAAGACTTTAAGCAACGCTGACTTTCAGCTCTTCTCTATCGGAGGTAAGAAGAATTGCTGGCTCAACAAATTAACCAACCTATGTCTTATAGAAAACCTAGTTTTGAACTGAACACAGTTTAAAACTCAGTGCACATTGAAAAATCTGTAACTACGATGATATGTGACCGTGAAAACTAGTTCTTCACTGACACAAATTGCTCAGCGCCATCGAATGATGCTTGGTTATTAGATAGTGGCGCTAAATAAATGCCTAATGACAATATTCTGAAGAAAACTCAGCCAGTTATTGTACAGAGACTGAATTAGGAGAACATCTTTCCAATTGCTATGAGAAAAATGTGAGGAATCTTTATAAAAATTTAAGTTATTTTAAGCAAGTTGCGCTTATGGTCTCAGTGAAAATGAGACAAATTAAACGTAGTTATCCTCGATAGCTATAAACTTGTGCGCATACAGGTAGCACACGAAGTTCCTTGGATGAAAATTGGAACGAATGCTTATCGGGCTATGACTTAGCTGACCGAAGTACCCTCGTCCTTATGGCCCGTCTACCTGGCGGTGTTTGGCCTACGTTGGAAGAAGTGGCAGCACAGCCAAGACATCCGAAACCGGCTGATGGCATTACACTGACGACGATAAGTGTTGAGCACCCAGATGTATTGGGTGTTGAAGATGATGGCCCTGGAGTCATCATGCGATGCGGACATGCCACAGGTGCGTATTACAAGCTCATCCATATATGCTGACAAACTTAATCCAATCTAATGACTTATATAAGTTGTAGCCTATAACATCATCATCATTACGTAGCATTGCTTCGCGGGAAATCGTAGTTAGAAATGGGAAACCGCAGTAAATATTTAAGCTATACATCAACCAAATGCTAATGAATCCTGCGCTAGAATTTGTGCTCTGCCTAAATGTAATATTGGCCTGAGTTTGGTGAAATGTTGATGAAACAATTTTTTTAAGTGCAATTTTCGCTTAAGCCAGCATATCGGATACACATGGCGGGACCAAGGTGCTTTCAAGCCTAGTCTCAAGACATACAACTTCTTCAAAGCGTGTCCTGACTAGGTTGACTGACGTTTTGATTTGTTAACGCGCCCTTTTAACGGCATGTGTTGTGTTACGGCGCTGTAGAAATTGTCGGTTTCATGATCATCATCAACGTGAAATTCCTTCTTCAAAACACTACGATGGCATCCATGAATTTGCGTTTTGAAAAATAAAACAGCTGCATAACAGAAGGTCTAATCGAGAATATTTAATCCTTACAGTGCAATAAAAAAATGCAACGCTTTTAGAACAATAGCGCTCTTGAATAGTAACCTAGAAGGGGCGCTATAAATCTTCCTAATGACTGATTGAATGAATGAATGAATAAATAAACGATGAATGAATAGGCCTATACATTATTTGACTGTGATTTTTACTGTAATTTGTTCACGGCGTGTAGAACATGTCTTAGTTTGATTACTGTGCATAATTATGTATTTTCAGTGTTTAATTACGGTATATATAGATTATTAATTTATATTTATTTTCTCATTCCTGCGGCTCCAATGGCACCTGCACTATCTAATTTATCTTTTCTGGGTCTAATGAAAACGTCGACAGAATTTGACGAATACATCCGCAATCGATAATTATTTACCAATCGTTTCACTGAACATTCCCGATAATTATCAATAGTTTAATTAAAGTTTGGCGCTTCTGCTTGGCGGAAGATTCCGCCAAGCAACGCATGAAGAAATTACTTTTACGGCGGAAAGTTGGTATCGTTTATCTAATTACGACACTAACCCTGACCCTGAACCTGACCGACCCTCACAACGTCAATAATAGGAAATAACGCATTTTGAACAATGCGCATACGCCGAAGGTTGCGGATGCGCAAAGATCTTCCTCCGCGGAATTGTGTCTAAAATATTACTTCTGGGGCGGAATTTTCCGCCGCAGAAGATATATCCTTAGTTAAATACCTCAAATTTTGCTTTTGCTATACAGTTTTATGCTAAACTTTATAGCTTTCTATGGTCAGCTAAGACTGTTAAGAAATTTGAGAAACATGATGGTATGATGATGATGATTTTCTTATTATATATCTTTTATGCAGCTCCTACGGCACTGGCATTATTCTGTCGTACCGAATTAGAGAAAGGGAAAGATGAGATTCATTGTCCTAATTGTAATGCAAAATGGAAGTTTGCTCTCTTAAAGCCTGCAGCCTGCCTCACGGAAAAAGAAATCACAGAATTCGAACAGAGAGCTCACATAAACTACTTCAGAAAACACCCACAGGAAATGAACCCTTGTCCAAGGTGCGGCACATTCTCTCGACCACGTCGTGCTGAAGACAAGCGCGTCGTCTGCAGGAATTGCACTCAGAGTTTGTGCAAGACGTTCCAGTTCTGTTGGACTTGCCTTGGCGAGTGGAAGACTTCGGGAAATGAGACATGTGGCAATCCCGACTGTGGATCAAAGAAACGTCTATTGAAATTCTGGCAAACTGTGAGACCAAAAGACTTGAACGGCGTTGAAGTTCCCTCCAAACGCGCTTGCCCGAATTGTTCAGCTTTAATACAGCACTTAAAAGGATGCAGACACATGACTTGCAGATGCTGCAAATACCAGTTTTGTTTCGTCTGTTTGAAGAAATATCCATGTGGGTCAGAGTTTCAATCGCATCAACCGTCTGACGTGGCACCCTGTCAAACACCTGATATCAAATGCATTGCCTCCATCGCAAATGGAAAAGACAAACCAGAACCTAGAAATTCAGAGAATTTGCATTTAAATAACATACTTGAATGGTTTGGCGGAAAGAGTAGTAGTGGATGAAATAGAAATCCTAGCGGATGATATGGAAGAACCGGAGGCACCAGTAAACATGCCTGCTGAAGACCTTGTATCGACACAACAACGCATTGGCGCTTCTTTCAACATCGAAAGGGATTTGTATTCAGAGTCGTCTGGTGATTCGTCGAATGAAGAAACAGATAACGAGACATTTTTCCGGTCAAACCTGGCATCCCAAGTTAATGAAATGGCTGTGACAACAGATGAAGGCAACGATAATGGTATCAGAAATGATCTACTCAACCTTAATGTCTTCTATGGCAGCTTTCTTAGCCATCAATCGGTGGTCGTCAAGTGAACTTATAAAAGAAAACAGTAATTGAAATAATAGTAGTAGAGCAACTAATAAAAGTAGTAGTAACAATAGTAATATTAGTTAGTAGTGGTGGGAGTGGGAGTGGTGGTGGTGGTAGTACTAGTAGTAATAAGGTTGGTTGCAGCAGCGGCAGCAGCAGTAGTAGTAGTAGAGCAGTAGTAGTAGTAGGTGGTAGTAGTAGTGGTGGTGATGGTAGTAGTAGCAGTAGTAGTAGTAGTAGTAGTAGTGGTAGTAGTAGTAGTAGTAGTAGTGGTGGTGGTAGTAGTAGTAGTAGTAGTAGTAGTGATGATGTAGTAGTAGTAGTAGTAGTAGTAGTAGTAGTAGTAGTAGTAGTAGTAGTAGTAGTAGTAGTAGTAGTAGTAGTAGTAGTAGTAGTAGTAGTAGTAGTAGTAGTAGTAGTAGTAGTAGTAGTAGTAGTAGTAGTAGTAGTAGTAGTAGCAGTAGCAGTAGCAGTAGCAGCAGCAGCAGCAGCAGTAGTAGTAGTAGTAGTAGTAACTCTATTGGTCATAAAAAGCTTACAAGGAGAGTTACATGGATAAGTTTCTATATTTTTCGAAGCCACTACGCTTCGTCGAAAATGTAAAAACAGGTTGCCAAAAATGCTTCTTAAAATAAATTCAGGCGCTAGTGTACCAGGAACTGAGACAAATGATTCATACGTTATTCTGGAATCAAGCCGGGAAACAGAGCCAGCACCTCCTCCAAAACTGCAGGAAGTAACATCTGAAGCAACAGCCACAAGTGAGTGACAAAAATGATAGGCCTATTCAAAGCTCGCCAACCGTCATTACTCTCTTTTATAAAGTCTATCTGAACATAAAGGCATACAGTGCTGTGCCATACTGTGCTTTACAAAATTATATTATTTCATACATAGTACTTGAAATAATTATTGCTTCAAACAGCAGTGGAGGTGTAGACTAATATTAACCATGGCGACTGATCACCCCTTCACTTATAATTTCGTTAGCTGTGACTCTTTTAAATTGGATTTAGGCACTAGTGGACTTGATGGAAACGATTCTGATGTTGTTTTGGAACCAATCCGTAAAAGAGGGCCACCACCCCCTCCAAAGCCACAGCAAAGAAAAAATCAAGCAAGGGCAACAGGTAGGCAACGAAAATGTATGTATGCCTGTGAACACTTAATGTAGCTCACTTTAGAGACTTCACAAAGGCGTGTAAGTAAGACTCATTGAGCGGCAATATTAATCTCTTTGTTGGCCTATTGTATAAATAGTCCTCGAAAATTTAGAAGAACTTGTGGTTCTATTGTTTGTAAGCCGAATACCGTACGCTATTAAAACTATAATATTGAATCCAAAGAGATTTCGATTTGTTTCCAGTCTTGTGGTTTAACTTTTATGGCTCTTTGCAAAAAATGCGAGACAGTGTTCTCAAGAGTTTTGTAACAATGAAATCTCTATTGCAATTTTCTTCGATTTGGCAAAGCCTTCGAATTTTTACGAGTGCCAAGGATACCACTCAGCTGGTTAAGAGGACTATCTTAACAACAGACAACAGTAGGCTTTATGTTACTGAGCCGTGCCTGATACAAAAATCATTCCTTAGGATACTAAGGACCAATCCTAGGCTTTTAGCTAGACTGATATAATACACATATAATTTATATACGTATATAACCTATATATATATCTGATATATATATATATAAATGACCTCTCGAATTCATCTAATCTATCTGAGTTTGTTATTTTAACTCTTCTTTGGATGTTTTGTCTGAGTCCATAAATTGAGTTTTCTGGCAAGAGAGCGAGAGGTCTTCGAGCCCCTGTTGGGCGGATATGCTTTGTAGCTGAAGCGCCGTTGTATTGCAGTTTCGTTCTGTTAGTAGTTAAATTTATGTTAAATGTACAGCGCAGTGCGTTTGTCAGGCTTTTAATAAAGAAAAGTTATTATTATTACGTAAAAAGTTATACCGAATATTTACATATCTATATTGAGAATCAGCAAATTGCATTAGTAGCTTCTTATAAATGTCATCGACAGTAGCCTTTCATAGCCTACTCCTTTATTTAGACTCTTCTCTTTGCCTCACTCATGTTTATCTAATCTTGTAATCCCCTCCGCTTCGACAACAGTGTGAATAACAGATTACCAATAACTGCGTCTAAAATCAATTTGGGAACCAATGGAACTGATCGAAATGATTCCGACATTAGTCCGGAATCGAGTCGAAAAAGATGGCCGCCACCGCCTCCAGGACCATAGCAAGGAAAAACCGGTTTGTGATTAAAATGATGCTCAAAGCACGCAAACCGACATTAATCTCTTTAATAAGCCAATTGAACATAAAGGCCTATAGCATTATGCATGTTAATTGCATCAAACAATTAATAATGAAAAATAGTATTTAAAGTTTTTTCTAGCAATAAGCAATGGAGATGTAAATGACTCAGCACGTCTTCACTTATAATTTTGCTCTGTGTGTGTGTTTGAAACTGGATTTAGATATGATCTGTAGACCTGATCAAAACGATTCGGATGTTATTTTGGAACCAAGTCGGAAGAGAGGGCCACCGCCGCCTCCAAAACCACAATTAAGCGTACAAGTAAGTGACAAAAAATTAGGCAAAAAAGCAGGAAATACTCTTCTGTAGATATATGCCTCATTACTACTATAGCACTATGCTGCTTAGAAAAAAATAAATAACTGCTTCTATAAGCAAAAACAGATGTAAATCTATTGATTTCACACTTTCACTTAATGTCCTTTTGTATGTTTTGTGTATGCAGTAGGACGTGATGGGCGCCGTGCATGGCTGCCAAAAAGTTAAATTGGACTCATGCAATAACTTGTGAGAATCCGATCATACTATGAAATGTAATCATACTGCAGTGTGTCAGTTTGAAATAATAAAAGACGATTATCATAGATAATATATTATATATGACTGTACTTTAAATCATTTATGATTCAACCACAGTTTGGTAAACATGTCGCCAGTACTTGCTTCTGAAATTCAATTTAGGCTCTGGCGAAGCGCTTCGAAACGATTCTTGGGACGTTATTCTGAAATCAAGTCAGAAGGAAAGGCCAACACGGAACACAAACTCTCAGGCAAACAACAAAAGTACGCAACTACAATAAGACTTCCACGCCGAGCATAGCACAATGGTTAAACAAGGATGTCAGCTCTGAAGTTTGAAACATCGAGCATAGTCCAAAGGCTGTAATTGGTGAAAGACATTAAGTGTAAGATAACTTATGATAGAAATTAATAAACTAGATAACGACATTTTTGTTTGATAAATATGTTAAGCAATTATGTCTTTAGCATAAAATGAAAGCTATTTGTGACTGCAGAAGAATAAGATCGGGTTTCCTAATTTTGCTGTTGTTTAGGAACAATAAGCAATGACGATAACTTTGTATGTTGAAATAGCTCGCTGACTTCTACATGTACATAATGTTTCTTTGGATTGATTTAATAATTATTGCTTCTTATCAGGGTCATCTGCGGTGAGTTAGAAACTGTTTCGGTTGCCTGGATAAATCGAAATTTTTTCTGCTCTACAGAACTACGAGTCTGGATAAAAAGTGTCCAAGCAAACATTACTTGCTGTCACGGAATAACTAATACACTCCAGCTAAATAAACATATTTATTTGTTTCGGTTTTTAGCACTAATCCCCTCTTGAAGTTTCGTCCTTGGGTAATAATGTTGAATTAAATTACAAAAGAATTAGAATTTTCCAGCATATCAACTTGATAAAATCAACAGGCGTTTGATAGAGGAGTAGACTTGGTAGCGTTTGCACAGTAGCTCGGAAGACTCGTCTAAGTGTGGGTAACGGCCAGAACTGTGAAAGAATGTTTTTAATTTTCCTGCAAAAACTAAAGCATGATTGTGATAAGAATTTCAACATGTTAGATCTATCTGATTTCTTTCATTCATTCATTCATTCATTCATTCATTCATTCATTCATTCGTTCGTTCGTTCGTTCGTTCGTTCGTTCGTTCGTTCGTTCGTTCATTCGTTCGTTCGTTCGTTCGTTCGTTCGTTCGTTCGTTCGTTCGTTCGTTCGTTCGTTCGTTCGTTCGTTCGTTCGTTCGTTCGTTCGTTCGTTCGTTCGTTCGTTCATTCATTCATTCATTCATTCATTCATTCATTCATTCATTCATTCATTCATTCATTCATTCATTCATTCATTCATTCATTCATTCTGCCTGTGTGTCTTTCTTTCTTTCTTGCTTTCTTTCTTATATTTATTCTTTATTTATTTAATGAAAATCACTAATACAGCGCTTCTTTAAGGTAGTTAGTTACTTGCACGGCAAACCGCTTTCTGTATCAGTAATGTACCAATTAAGTCCGTTAGGATAAAACGAATTGACCTATGTGCATGACTTTCAAATAAATGGCATATCACCGAATATTAGATGCTTCATTGTCTGAAATGTAACATCATTTTTTAGTTCGTCATTGTTTCTAATAGAGATTGGTTGTGTAGGCCTACAGTGGTTAATAGACTATCTTGAAGTGAATTACTTATCTGAAATGAAAGTTTAAATTATAATTTGTTGATTGGTTTAGAGACAAAAAATTCTAACTGGGATTCGACATAGCTTGAAAATTTTTAATTTCAATCAAACATTGTGCCAAACATGTCTTATTGTGCGAAGTTTTGATCTGCATATTTCTATTACTGTACTTCGCCGACATAACTTTCAAAGAAATCATATCAACATTTATTTCACCTGCATTAAAATGCCTCTGGTGTTTGAGTAACTTGAATCTTTGAAATGACGTGACCTTTGAAAGCCTTCACGTCCGAGACAAAATCGTGATGTGTATCAGTTTTATATTGTTCTTTTAGCTGTTTATCAAGAATAGGATACTCTAAGTCCTCAGTAATTGAATAGTTATTGCTAAACGCAGTGGAGAAGGTATGCGCTGCTCATTTTTAAAGGGCAGGTCAGCGCCAGATTTTTTTGCAAAGCAGTTAATATACCAGCATGAAAGGAATAACTTACCAAAATGAAAAGTTTCAATTATAATTTCTTGAGTAAAGGAGACTATTTCTTGGTAGACTCCCGATGGACGATGAATAATGATGATGATGATGATGATGATGATGATAATGATGATGATGATGACGACGACGATGAAGATGCCAAGCTGGTGATGATGATGATGATGATGATGATGATGATGATGATGATGATGATGACGACGACGACGACGACTATGATGAAAAAGATGCTAATGATGATGTTTGTGATGATGACGATGATGATGATGATGATGATGATGATGATGATGATGATGATGATGATGATGCAGTGTGATTCTCCTTACAGATTTTATTTTAGTTATAGTTACAGTTATAGTTAATGGTTTTTATTTTAGTTATAGTTATAGTTATAGTTAGTATTATTTTTTAGTTATAGTTATAGTTATCGTTAACGATATCATTTTATTTTCGTTAACGAACATTTTCGTTATCGTTATCTTTAACGAGAATCACACTGTGATGATTATGATGATGATGATGATGATGATGATGATGATGATGATGATGATGATGATAATAATAATTATAATAATAATAATAATTATAATAATAATAATAATTATAATAAAAATAATTATAATAATAATAGTTTTAATAATAATATGAACACAAGTCAAAGTATGAATGGATGACCACAAGTTATTACAGGAGTTGAATTTAACTGAATGGCAACCATGCAAGGCGCCCATCTGTCCTGTTCATTTTGCCATCGCCATCTGGCGAATGAAAGGCTGAGTCGAACTTTGGGAGGGTAGCGGCGTGAATCGATCCCGGGTCCGTGCTGATCTTCTGCTCTTCGTGCCAGAGTGTAACCATTGCCATAACCCCTCCCCTGGATTTGAATGGCTGATGAATGACCGGTGAATTGCACGTGAATGAAAGCTGGTGAATTGGAATAGAATGTAAGCTATTCCTTAGCAGACACTCAATGGGCGATGAATGGTTTGAATGAATTGTGAATGGTCGACGAAAAAAACACCGTCTATCACAAAACCACCTGAATTTCCTTTGACGAACCTCTCGTGTCAAAGAGACCGACTCATTTCGTCATCAATAATCGTCGCCATGGCAGCGATATTAACGACCAAATTCCTTTGATCAGCTTTGTAGGAATCGATACTGAGTCGATGGCATCATAATCACTGCATCGAGACTTGGTCATTGACAGCAGCAGCAGCAGCAGAAGCAGCAGCAGTAGAAGCAGAAATGGAGAGACGAGATCTGAACGCTGCTGCGATGGACAGAAAGGACTTCTGTTGGTTGCTTGATTGGATGGATAATTGGTTGTTGATTGCATTGTATAATTCAGGGGCGTAGCCATGAAAAAAATTTCGGAGTCGGTTTTAACATTTCGGGGGGTGGGGTGGTTCCATTGGAGATGGTCACAAAATTAAAGTTTTTGGTATTTCGCATGTTAAAGTGTATCAAAATATTTTCGGAAAATTATTTCGGGGTTTGAACCCGTAGCACCACCCACTTAATACGCCCATGGTTGTACTGTATTGTATTTACAAATTTATAAAGAATCTGTCATATTGCAGCCTAATCAGTGCGACGAATCCCACGAAAAAGAAAAGTCTTAAGATAACGGGAAGAGACAGAAATACCCCCAGCGAAGATCATAGAGCGAGGCATAGAGGGGAGATAATTGCAAAGCGAAGTGCCAACAGAGGCATAAGCACGATGCTTGGCTGTAGCTGCTGCATTTGAACAGATTGGTTGGTTCATTTGATTGATTGATTGATTGATTGATTGATTGATTGATTGATTGATTGATTGATTGATTGATTGATTGATTGATTGATTGATTGATTGATTGATTGATTGGTAACTTGGTTGGTTGATTGATTGATTGATTGATTGATCACATGACTGAAGCTTATAAACCTGACAACATAAAAGAATCTTGAGTTCTGAAAATAATGGGCCAGCATGGGATCCACGGGAACTCTAGCAGTTATTCGCACCACTCTCGTCTGTAGTAACACTAATTTAGCCTACTTAATATTAGAAGCCCATACTAGATTGCAGTATGTGAACTTGTGAAGTAAGGGTATACTAACAAGTAATAGAGTTGAGAACGAAAAGGCTACATTTTGGAAGCATATGCGATGCCATGGACAGAATTACAATTTTTTGCTACCTTTGCCGAAATAAATGTATGTGGTCAGTCCAAGTCAAATGCTAATGAACGCATAATATTATACCCAGGAACTTTGTCGAAACGACCTGGGATAAAGCTAACCCATTAATTGATAACACGTTCGAGCCACTTGGGGAGATTTCTTTTTATGCGATTTAAATAGGATAAAAGAGGTTTTTCTAGATTTAGATTTGCAGCAAACAATAAGCCTGTTCAGCAATAATTTTCCCCGCAAGGCATGACGGGAAAGGTCAAGGTCACCGTTCATAAACAAGAGTCAAGCATAGCGGATAGGTTAGACGAATCGTTCAAAAAGGATTACTTTAATCGATGGAAAGTAGATGATTTGAAGAACTTTATGACAGAAAGTGGCCACAAGACAACTTCATCGAGTTAAACACGAACTCGTGACGGTTGCATTTGCGACATATCAACAATAATTGTCGGTTGTTTCCGCAAATGTGGACGGCGTAAAACAGGTCTAGACATCGACCTCTTCCATGTTTAAGACCCTGCTTACGATTGAATTCGAATGGTTGACTTACACACTACCGGATCCGAAGAATCTACAGGAGGGATGGCTGCCAGTGTCCACAGGAGTTACGAACTGGCCCACCTGCAGCTACGTTAATATATCGATCACGACCAACCAGCGCTGCTATCCAGACTAGCCAACTATTAGGCCCTACAGAGGAGGTTGGTATTTTATTCATTCCAAATACTACTATATGTATCACGACGACCAACTCGGCCGATGAGGTTTTTACTGAACTCAGCACGTTCATACATTGAAATGCAACATGACTTGTATATCTGACTAGTAAAACAGACAAGAAAATATAATTTAATTTTGCCTGTAGGCCCTACCCACTTATCCCCAAAACTGCAGACCGGGTTAGAAGTGGGCAACTGAAACACGTTTGGAGCAAATTGGAAACAACAATTCCACGGATACCTGGTACATCCCTATTATAAAAGTCCAATATTTGAATACACCTTCACATAAGATAAGTTGGATGTAGATAGCCATATTGGGGAGGGGCTGGGTGTGTCTGGATGCGTGTTTTCATGTTTGCTTATCATTTCGTTTTTTATATTGTTACAGTTTGCATATAAATGAATTTGCTGTTTTGGTTTAAATTTTAGACCCGAATCGACATTTAATCATGTTGGAGCCCTGCTATTCAAGCTTGATTATTGCTTGGCAACAGGGACTGACAACAGTGAAGCCATGTACATCAACAGTCAACCATTGGATGGCACCATCGGTCAAGAGTGTAGAACCTGTTGTGGCAAAAGACATGGTTATAAGGAAGCCTCGCTACCATTGTCGGACAGCAGCTACACAGACACAGTCTGCGCCATGGTGACTGTTCAATTCTTTGTGACTTTGCCGCGCCATTGAAGGCAACACATTCTGTGGACAAATTGGTTCAAAATCATTCTCAGTTTAAAAATGCGGTTTATCATCAAAACTCTTTCTGCACAGCAAGTGAACTCACACTACCAGATTTAACGGCTAGTTTAATTACAAGATAATTTTTTTACATAATTGATGGACAACCCCTTGACAATATTAATTCTCAGAATGAAAGAATAAATATAATTTAAACTGCAGTGTTGTTTAACTAGAGGCTAGAGCTCAATACACAAGAATATTATTTATGTGAAGTTGCTACTTTAACACAAAATAATGCTGATTAAACATCATAAAATGCAGTGTTTTTACTAAATACTGAAAACATTGGTTCATTTGAGGTGACGTTACAGTTGTTAAGAACTGTAATCTATCATGTCTCTGACAATAGAATCAATATCATCAGATGGATCTTGCGTCATGGAACCTGGATTGTCTTGAAATATTCCAGCCAAACTCTGCACCAGATTCCGCATCCAGTTTGACGTTTTTGGTGGAAGATGTTGTGGTTTCAGTTGAAGTCTTCATTTTTTAACCTGCACTGCATAGCTGAAGTCATCAATGAAACAATGTTTAATTGCTAATAATAACAATATCACAGCAAATAATCATTACTGTAGATCAAGATATGTGTACAACTGCCAATATGTTTCCATTAAAGAGAGAAACTCAGAGAAACAGAAGAGGAGAGGGACCTAAGAGTCATCGTAAACAACAGCACCAAACCATCAAGGCAATGTGCAGAGGCTGCAAAGAAAGCGAACAAAGTATTGGGAATGATTAAGAGGACAATAGTCAGCAGGGAAAAGGAAATAATGCTCGAATTGTACAAATCACTGGTTAGGCCTAATTTGGAGTACTGTGTGCAAGTGTGGTGTCCTTACCTGAGACAGGATGTAGAAAAACTAGAGAAAATACAAAGGAGAGCAACGAAGATGATAAAGGGATTCGGCAACCTGGCATATGAAGAAAGACTGAGGAGATGCAAGCTGACAACATTAGAGAAAAGGAGAGATAGAGGAGACTTAATAGAGACATTCAAGATAGTGACAGGAAGAGACAAGATACCAGCACAGAGGCTATTTAAATTCTCAGTTGATAAGAGAACTCGAGGACACAGATACAAGATTAATAAAGAAACAGCTGGGACAATCATGCAAAGATTCTTCAGTACAAGAGTAGTTAACAGTTGGAACAAGTTGGACGAGGAAATTGTTGCTGCGGACTCTGTGATGGAATTCAATAAGAGGCTCGCTAAGATTGGATACTAAATCAAGATGCACTGGATAAGACTTGAGAGAGTGGCTCTGACACAGATGCAAATCTTCTGAGCCACTATAAACCTTGTTATGTTATGTTATGTTTATAGCTTTCCTGTTAACCTGAGATAGTTGCACATGTAGTAGGCCTAATGATGACTGATGAGTATATTTTCTTCTAGTTGTAATAAACCCTGGCTATAATTTCAATAGTTTATTCTTAAGCCTCTTTGTGAACAAAGTATCCATATTATGTAGGTATGTACGTTTCTTATTTAATAAGAAAAAATACATGCAGAAATTAAAATGGTTTATTCTGTCTGTGAAAGGAAAGTGTAGGCAATGTTTGTGTGCATCTGGTTGATATAGGCTACTGTATAGGTTACAGTAGTGAAAAGAGTTTTAAGGAATACTGTGAATATTTCAAAGCTAGAACCTATCAATATTATAATAATTAGAAGGATGCATACAGTGAAACTGGCCAATAGATAGATCCGGCCAGGGTGAGGCGGCCACATATGAAATGCGTCTTTGCATACCGCTAGACAACAGGAATTCAGCTAAGTGAAAACAAACAAAGAATAATTAATATCTTACCAATTTTGTGCATGACAGACGTGCGGAATTCCCTTTGGGTTTGAAGGAATGTAAACAGTTCAAATGGCGCTGGACATGCAAATCTGGATTTCGCAGGCTGTCTTTCTCCAGCGGCACAGCTGATAATCTCCTCTCCCGCAATTAACAACCGCACACATGCACTTAATTGCGCATGAGATACCGGTTAAATAATAATAAACTCTATAATATATACAGATATTTTCTATAAACTAGTAACGAATAATATCAAATATTTGCGTCAAAACTAGATCATAACAACGTCGCTAACGGCAGCATTCTGTTTGTTTGTGAACGGTGACCTTCACCCCGGAAGTAAAACTGAGATGGCCGCGCATGCGCATTGCTAATGCTGATCAGGCTTATTCAGCAACCAATTGAAGTTCCGCATTAACAATTTACGTTAGAGTCAAATACGAAAATATGGAAATGAAAAGCGTGTGTATGGTCTTCAAACAAAATAAACGTTAACATGGAGGATGAATTGGGTAAATCGTTTATACAAAGAACAAAAAGAAGGGGTCCTAGATTAGAGCCTCGCGGGACTCCATACTTGAGAAGACGAAAATCGGAGTGTGCCGTTGCAAGATACACATTGATAACGATTTCTAAAATAACTTTGTAATACATCATGACGAAGGATGCAAACATATGACCTGCAGCTACTGCAGCTACGAGTTTTGTTTCATTTGTCTGAGCAAATTTCCATGCGAGACAGATGTCTATGAGCCGTGTATTGTAGCACCCCGTCAGACGTCTGCGACCAAATATATGGATGACACGGATGATCATGATATCAACGTAGTTTCAAGTGATGACATCACAGTAAATGCTGACGAGTGACGATGGCATATTCAGTAGACCGGATGACGTCAGAGTGAGCACAAACAATGATATTTTATCCAGTATGACAATAAGTGCCAGGGAAAATGCTGTCAATAGCCTAATACAGCAGTTGACAATACTTTGATACGTAATGATACTGAAGACCGGTCTAACCTTGGAAGTGGTGGTGCTCATGACAAGAGTGTCAATGATGGCGAGGTTACTCAGCTGCAAGCGAACAATAATATTGTACAACCAAACAAAACGCTGGAAACACAGAAAGTTCTTTCTTCCACATCCACTGAAACCAGTAGACAGACAAACGGTATGCGGACTGTTCATCAAAGGACGATTCATCAAGGGACTATTCATCATGGACGATTCATCAAGGGACTGTTCATCAAAGGTCGTTTCATCAAAGGACTGTTCATCAAGAGGGCTATTGGATTGATGAAAAGAATTCTTTAACCTTAAATAGTAGCTGGATTGATGCAAGGAATTCTTGCTTAAATAGAAGCTGGATTGATAAAAATAATGATTGCTTAAATAGAATTTGTTATGATGAATCTGATTTTGCTTAAATCGAAGCTGGATTGATTAAAAGAATTATTGTTTAAATAGAAGTTGGAATGATGAAAAGAATTCTTACTCATATAGAAGCTGGATTGGTTAAATGAATTCTTTCTAAAATTGTAGCTGGATTGGTGAAACTAATTATTGCTTTAATAGAAGTTGAAATGCTGAAAATAATTTTTTATAAGCGTCAAAGTTGGAGTGATGCAAATAGTTTATGAAACAAGAAGTTGCCTTGATGAAAATAAAACTTAATACTTGCGTAAATAGACGCTGGATTGATCGTTGTTATCATGGACATTGGTATTAAAATGTCATAATTTTGTAATACATCCACTGTTCTAAATTAATAACCAACAATTAAAGAGTCGTGTTAAAATAATGGACCGTCTAAATATTCATTAACAGGCTATATATGAAACGGTGAAGCGATCTGTTATAATGCGTTCATAATAAAGAGCGTTAAAACGAAAAAATTATGTTCTCTTGATGAACAGTCCCTTGATGAAAAGGACTTTGATGAACAGTCCTTTGATGAATCGTCCATGATGAATAGTTCCTTGATGAATAGTCCTTTGATCAACAGTCCTAGAACCCGACAAACAGGAGTAAAACTAGACGTTTCTGCATCATCCAGTAATCAACCGTGGCTGCTTGTAATTAACCTCAATTGTTAATGAATATTTAGACGGTCCATTATTTTAACACGACTCTTTAATTGTTGGTTATTAATTTAGAACAGAGAGAAATTATACTACTTTGGGCTTTGACGATGAAGATGTGCATTGTCCCAACTGCGAATCAATATAGCTTGATTAACGATTAAGTTCCGATTAAACTGTTGGACAAACATGAATCAGGATGTTTAGATATGCATACGTTTATGTGTACAGCCACCATTTGCTCAAAATCATTCATTCGTTCAGCATGGCTCTGTGTGAGTTAAAACACTGTTGGCATGTAAGCCAAATCAGTAATTAGTGTGACCATTAGGAGCTCAGGAATCAACAGAAAATGAAACTTTTTAGGAGTTGCCGACATAACTGTTGTTCTGTACATGGGCGTCCGCAGGAATTTTTCTAGAGGGGGGGGTGCAAACGTTTAAAAAGTTGTCGCAGGAAGTAAATAGGGTGTCGAAAGCAACCGATCACTCCACCTTCGACACTCGCTCTATCGGCACTGGCTACCTCTCGATACTCTGGCGCGCATCCCAACATGAGAAAACATTCATAGACATTCATTATCAAAATTAGTGTCATAAGCTTAATTAAATTTTAGATGACTGAAATCTTACCTAATTCTTGAAATAACAATTGCAATCGTCTGGGTTCTTGTCCAAACTGATTTATCACTCTATCTATGAATCCGTCTTTGTTGTCTGAAATAATGAATACAATGACTGTATACCGTCGGTGGGAAGATGAGACGGCGAGAGAGAAGACTGGCCATACACGCTCACATGCTCAGACAAAGAAAATCAAGTCGCTAACACTTTAAGCCAATGGCTGCCTCATGGCTAGCTCAAGGGTCTGCTCTTCGTTTTCTTCAGTCAAATCCCGTTCGTTTCGGATTGCAGACCATCGCAGAATTCGCCATAATCAAGCTAGCGGATTTAGGAGAGAGCCAATATTTATTTTCAATTTCTCTTTTGCTGTCAGATTTGTCCATCAGCATAAAGGTCAACGACTGTAATTTTTTTGTTGACAATTTTTTTCATCGTCACACTATCGATTTCTCAGGCCTGTTATAATCTTAGATATTTCTGATCGGAGATACCCAGCGTAAACCCTTCAGCCTACGACTAAGTAGCGTTTAACCTGTGTTTATAGGCCTGTTGAGACAACTTCGAAGATAGTCGTCATCAGTTGGTTGCTTATAATTTTTATCATGGTCAACAACTACAAGCAATTTTTGTAGAAATTAGTTGATTACATTGAAGTACCTTAAAATGAATCAGTCTGAACGAGAGCATGCAGGGTATAGACGTATGGCAAATCAGCATACTTTTGGATGTCGAGAACATGTCCAGTCTTCTGGTGACCGTAACTAAGGTACACAGTATCAAATGTCTAGAAGTAGTAGGCGCATTTGTATATTGGCTGCATCGGATAAGGAAGTAAACATGTTTATCATAAGATATTAAACCTTAAACATAGGCTTGCTAATAAGTAATACTGCAGTAAATCCAAGCTTAATAGCCGAACTGAGATATGAAATCAACTGAGTTTTAATCCAAAGACTAGGAAAGATTCTGCATTTCTGCGACAAAGAAAACAATTTGTTTCGACAAATCTTATCAGGTAAGATTAGATTATAATATTATGTGTTTGCATTTACCTCTCGCACTTGTTCCAATTAGGTGAACAACTAATGATAGTTAAACTTTAAATGGTATCTGCTCCTCTGCCGTAAAGAGAACACCTTTAAAAGATTGGCAATTTTGCTCTTTGCTAACCGTAGACATGTGCAGATGCCACACTTTATTACTTCATGTCGAGCCCACTTTGCCTTCTCATTTGTCGGACCATGTTTCTGGAACAGTCTTCCATAGCATTTGCGTACTGTCGCATCTGCTATGTGCAGTAAGCTTTCTTTAGTAGCCTAGGTCTGTCAAAGAGCAAATAGCCATGCATGCATCGCTCTGTGAAGTTGCTCCATACTTAAAAGGCGCTATATTAGGCGCTTTCATATATACATGCATACATGCATCTTACTTACGCATGGAAATTTTCTTTGTCAGAATACATATATTATACACTTGCCTTAGCTTTGCATTGATTCCAAATCTAAGTTGGTCTTTCAGAATGAAGCAACTGTGGCGTACATGTATAGTGTAACTAATACACAGCCCTGATATATATATATATATATATATATATATATATATATATATATATTACACAAAGTCTACATTATATCAGATTAAACTCGGAAAGCTCGGAAAGCTCAAAACAAAAGAGAATAGGGCATACAGTAAATTAGTGAAGATAATGAATTGTGTATTTAGACCAAAATATTACAGGAGGGAAACGCTGTTGCATAATGTTATTCTATCCCCTACATATAAAATGAAAAGGACTGTAATTCACGAAATGTAGTTAAAATTTACAGAACAGCAATCATAATGACTTGATTCTGTGGCTTTCTCTTAGGACTGCCACACAGGAGAATTGTTCAAGAAACTCAGACTGCACCCGAAGACTTTAGGCAACGCTGACTTTCAGCTCTTCTTTATCGGAGGTAAGAGCTAATGAACCAAAAATAAACCCAGCTCTGTATTGTAGTAAAGCTGGCTTTGAACTGAACACAGTCTCAAAAGTGCACTTTGAAAAAGCTAGACACGTTCTCAATACAACTGTGCTGATATTTGACCTTGAGCAAGTTCTTCACTCACAACACTATTGCTCAACGCCGTTGTTTGATGCTTGTTCACTAAATAGCAGCGCTTAATTAATGCACAATGATAATATTCGAATGAAAACTGTCTACTTACTGTGCAGATAATTAGGAAACATCGTTCTAATTAATTACTAAAGGGAAAATTTTGACGATTATCGATGAGACTGAAATACTGCTCTTTCACAAATCTTATCCTGAATCCTCCTCTTCCCTTTACCCTGATTGCCGTTTCAAGTCTAAGAACCATTCAACTTAGTCGTCTGACTGTCTGTCTGTCTGTCTGTCTGTCTGTCTGTCTGACCCATTTGGAACTTGACCCGGAACCGATTTTTACCCTCCCCGCCTATCGGTTTTGTTTTGATTAAGCGCCTGTGATGAGCTGGCTAATTTTTTATATTATTTTAGTCACATTGCGCTTACGGCCTTTGAGAAATGAATCAACGTACTGTGTGACGTAGAGAACGCATCGACTGTCATACTAACAGTAACCAAGGTAGGTCCATACTGTTTCTAATGTAAATGTAGGTCTATATCTTTAAAATTTCTTAGCGCCACACAAAAACCGCGTCAGGTGGACCAGCATTGCATTGGCGCTATACCAAATCAAGTCCGCAATTGCCCGGTTGTTTTGTCCGTTCCAGGTTAGAATCCGGGAAGGTCAAGCCGATTTGATAGCATGGTCATACGGTGAATGGCCTCCCACTAGACTTGCGATTGATGCCTCGGCTAGATTCGCCTGCCTATTATAAGTATCTCAAATCACACTTTTTAGCCGTGGCTGGGCTGGGAGCACCTCTGAGTACGTCTCTTGAAGAGGCGCTATATAAATTCTCGGAATGAAAGAATGAATAAGGATCAGAGTTGGGTAGAAATTAGGTACCTCAACTGTGGAGATGCCTGATCTTAATGAATGCAGGTCTCACAGACCGTAAATGCATGGCTTTACCCGACTGATTGTGATTTTAGAATACCATTATGCTTAGAGACGAGAAGCGATTGAAGCTTTGTGCAGTACGATAATAGCGTTATAGAAACATCTGGATAGGATTGGTTGTTTTCAGGTCTAAGTAAGAGAACCTATTTAAAATGCGGTGTGAAGTTATATTTATTTTTTGTTTCAAATAGTACTGTCTAGAAGGCCAGGTGAACAAATGGGACGGTGTCGTTCAAAACCGGAAACGAAATGGTTTCGAAGCTAAAACTGACATGCACCTGTGTCTATGAGATTGGGGCCTTGGTCATTTATGAACTAACACTTCGAAAATTATGGCTATGTTGGTACTAGAGTCATACGTACGTGTATCGTGGCTCAAGTTTAATTCTTATATTCAGGGTGTACAGAAAATAATTATTATTGTTTCAAATATGTTCGTGCCCGCATCTGTTATGTTGCTTTCGTTAGGACTGCTACACAGCAGAATTGTTCGAAAAACTCCGACAACATCCGAAAGTTCCACAGACCGATGACTTCCTGCTTTACTCTGTTAGCGGTAAGAGAGGGAAATACCAGTAATCGGTTGCAGAAAAGCTAATATTTGATCATTTTTTTAAGTAAAAGGTATTGCATCCAATTCTGCAATGCAGCAAATACGCATTTGCGTGGGGTTTAGGAAGCGACACTATTTCGACGAAGTGAAGAGAGACAGACAGACAGACAGACAGACATACATACATACATACATACAGACCGACAGACAGATAGACAGATACATAGATCCATAAACAGAGACAGAGACAAACAGAGACAGAGAGAGAGAGAGAGGAAGGGGGAGGGAGGGAGGGACGGACAGGACGGGCAGGGAGAGAGACGGGAATTCAAAGGACAGGAACAAGGTCAAACGAGTAAAGGTCATTGAAGTATGCAATTGAAAACTGACAGATCTACCTTGTGCATAATCAGGGTGTGTGACCGTGTGTCAGTCCAAGTCCTAACTCCAACAGACGTCACTTTGTGACTTGTCATTTCAAGATGAGGCATAGGCCTATTGAATCCGTAACTGCTTTCAAGGGCTGCATGAATGCGAGAGTGATTGATGCAGCTGATTTCCATCCGATTTACCACTAATAAAACTACTTTAACTGCTGATTGCTAGTCGTCCTGCTGTATGACGACCACACACGATATCCGTCCAACCCAGCCAGGTGGCCCGTTAAATATGTAATACTACCAACTGACATTCGAGTTCTGCTGGACTTGCCTTGGCGAGTGGACGACTTGGGAAATGTGACATGTGGCAATCCTAACTGTGGATCAAATGAAGGACTACTAGTCATTCTGGCAAACTGTGAGACTAAAGAACTGAACGGGATTGAAATTCCTTCCAACATGCGCTTGTCTAAACTGTTTATAAGACACTACTTCAGAGGATGTACACATGTAAGCATATAACTTGCAAACACCAGTTTTCTTCACTTGTTTGAGCATATTTCAAATTTCCATGTGGTCTGGACTGCTACCAAATGCATTTGCTCCACTGCAAATTGAGAAGGCGAAACGAGATCCTAACGATCCAGATGTGTGGTCATGTGACACTGACTTGAAATGTTCGCGGTAACTGAAGATGCAGATGAAATAGAAATCCGAGCGTATGATTCAAACGAACTGGAGACGCTAACATTCACGCCTGCTGTTATCCTTCTATCGGAAGATGAGCTCAAGCAAACGGAAATCTGTGACACTCAATGTCAGACACTGCAGCTGAAGTTCAGTCAGAGTCACTAGTCCTGCGCTCCGCAGCGTTTAACTCATTCATTCCGGATAATAGGCCTATTATAGCTCCCATTCAAGGTTGCAACTTAGAAGCGCTCCAGACCCAACCCCGACTTAATCGGACGGTCTTATAGCTGCAATAAAACGCGTCTTAGTAAACCTAGGCACTAGATTTAATACAATGTAGTGTAACGGTGTAACCATGAGATGAAACTTTTTCTTTAAGTACGATGACAACACTGTACTTCAAAGGGTTGTGTACCTGTGTACATTCTTGAGGGAAAGTGAACTTTGCCCTCAGAAGATCAGTCCAATGTGTCCTATTGGATTTGCCATCTGCTTATTGACCTTGTTACGACCTGGTTTCTGGTGCGCCATTGGTTGATGCCTCGCGCATTGTATTTTGGCGCGAAAGGAGTTTTACAAATTAACAATAACCAAAACGTTCACTAGAAGGAAAACTGTGTACGGGAAAATTGTAGGTAAACTTGTAACTAAGTTGTGCAGAAAATTATTTGTAGCAACCACACGCAGTGCTCTGGTCGAAAGTCGAAAAGAACGATTATCGGACTACGGCATCACTGACCGAAGCACCCTGGCCCTTGTTGCTAATCTAACTGGAGGAGTCTGGCCAACGTTGGAAGAAGTGGCAGCAGAACCGAGACTTCTGAAACCTGCTGATGGCATAACACTGACGACGATAAGTGATGAGCACCCAGATGTATTGGGTGTTGAAGATGATAGTCCAGGAGTCATCATGCGATGCGGTCATGCCACAGGCAAAATGAACATACTATGTGTCTATTGATATTTCACGAAATTAACTTATGCACCTCTTAGTAACTGAGTAGAGTTTAAAACGAATTAATCGTTAAGGATTCTTTACAACATATTTTTATGTATTATCATATCCAACTGTCACTGGTAAAACAATCTTACCTAAATTCCTTTAAAGAATTACTGTTATTAATATTGTCTTTGCAATTGTGACAAAGACAATGTTTTCATCGCAAGTAGTGAGCTTCTTCTAAATGAAAGAGAAAGAAAGTGTCAAGAGTTCAATGACAGAATAGAGTTTCAATTATTGTTTTAGAAAGCGTGGTCATTCTCTTCCTTCTGAATGCATGCTGTGGGGCCAGCGATCCGAAAACGCTCGATCACCGTTCTTAATTGATCTGTTTTGGGGCGTATGAAAACATCGAAAGAATTTGACGAATACAGCCACACTCGATTATATCCCTCAGGCTACCGAGGTTTTTTGTAACACGGGCTGGATTTCGTGTTTGGTTTTCTTCACATATCATATCTTGTAATAGAGCAATGGATTCAGCATTCATTTCTGAACAAAATGTTATATTTAGTTGTACATTATGTGAACGCACCTCGAAATTACATAATTTTTAACAACGGAATCGATAATTAGCGATATTTTATATTATTGCGTACATTTTGTACTTTTTGGATAAACAAATATTAATTTATGTGTGTTTTGAAGCTGATCTATGTATCCAAGAATATTTTAAACATAATGATGCTTCATTTGTAACAATAGCCTACAAACTAGTCCATAGTCTGTTTAGTTGTAGTGAAATCTAAAGGCAACATGAAACAAGACTTTACGTTATTGTTCACGGCAGTCAAATATGTCGGTGGTCCTTGCAGTTATTGCAAGTTATTCCCGTTGTTTTGTAAAAATGCTTCCTGTAAACTGGCTTCTCATTTCATCTTCAGTATCTGTTTCAGCTAATATAAGTTCTAAATCTGTAGCTGTTGACAAACGTTTATGTAGAAATATTGGTTTACGTTGTGATGTTGCATCAGCCATTTTCACCCAGATGGGTATTATTATTTATTATGATCACTTCCAGTTTTCAACAGACATAAAAGTAAGCAAGCAAATGTAGCCCTGCATTCCCTCTACAGAATGGCATATTTGTTTCTCTTCCAGGAAGAAAAATGAATATGCTATAGTGGAAAAACCAAGAAGGGGTGGTATCCACCCCGGGTATAGGCTACCTCGGCTATATCTGGTATAACTTTTGAATGGCGTGGGATACCACCACGATGTTTACCTCAAAATGTGACCAAATTAATCTGCAACAGCTACCTAAAATCATAAATGTAAAAATCATATTCCATATAAAAATTATGCATAAAACGTAGGGGGTTACCACCCCCCCCCTTGGTAACCCGAGGGTTAGGAATAGCTAAGATTATAATAATAGGCTCGAGAAATCGATGAAACAAATTGTCAACTAAGAAATTACATGCGTTGGTCTTTAGGCCTACGTGGACAGCAAAACAGAAAGTGAAATTGGCTCAATGTTCTATATATAGGCCTAGTCCGCTGTCAAGATTGTATGGCGAAATTTATGATCGTCTGGACTTAAAAACGGCTGGGAGTTGATTGACTTGCGCCCCAAATGCGTTGGATATTGATGCTTTAGAAATCACCAAATCGGACCACATGACATTATTTTCAAGGGGGAATAAGTTACCAAGCCTAATTAGGTCTAGCCTGACCAAGTTTATTACCAAAGGCCGTCCATAAAGTACGTCACGCTTCAGGGGGTTTAAGAAAGTGTGACAGTTTGTGACAGGGGAGGGGTCAGGCCATGTGTGACGTCACACATTTATTTTTTATTTTTTTATATTTTATTTTTTATTTTTTAAGTAGAATTTCATAGCTTAAAAATAATTTTCAAAAATGTTCTGAAACATTTTAATTAGTTTTATGTCAAAATAGCATGAAATGCATATCTCCTGAATGTGTTTTCACGATTCCTCTCGCTAGGAGCGCTAGTAATAATGCTGTTGCGAAGCCTTGTTTATGTATTAGCCTTGCTTTCGGAAAGTGTGACGTACTTTTAGGGGGTCGAGTTTTGTGACAGTTTGTGACAGGGGGAGGGGGTAAAATGGTCAAAAATAGCGTGACGTACTTTATGGACGGCCCCAAACGGCTATTGCACCAAGTTGCAAGCGACGGTGAAAAAAATTTTGGACAAGGAAGAGCAATCCTAACAAATTTTATTGATTTGTATGCATCCGCATTTTAGAAAGTATTCTGAGCTTGAGTAGATTCTAAACATTCAAACTCATGTATAAATGGAAAGTTAGTGGTCATAAAACCACAAGAGCTGTAATATGCCAAAAATAATCTTTCTCAGCGGCAACGGCCTATGTTGTCATAAGCTGCCGTTAAACTGTGGATCCATCAATCATAAAACCACAAACTGTCTAAATTTAGGTTAGATAAAACCAGTGGCTTCTATCCCCCACTAAACAACATTGCTCAATCCTTCTCTACCCTTCCCCCTCTCGGGCCGGGCCTTCCGCGATGTTTCGGCGCCGCCAATACTAAGTCTTGTGGTAGGGCTTTTCACCTTTTAGGTTAAAATGGTACGGCAACAACATATTTCTTGCCGTACCACTTTTATCTTCTAAATGATACAGAATACTTTTAATCCATTTAAACGTGTATTTTAGATTACCAAAACTGGCAAAAAACACTGAATATATGCAAAAAGAGTCAGCTTCTGAGAACTTCCCATTTTGCCGTAATACTTTTTAATTCCTGACGATGCCACTGGCCTCCCGTCTCTCACAGATCCCATATTGCCGACGTGAGTTTTAGCTCATTTCTCGGATAGAGCGCTGCTACCTACACGCTGCTACCTAGCGGCCACATCCCATGATGCAATATGTTAAGCAAGTAAGTAAGTAACTGATATAAGAATTTTTTACTATGTATAGTGCCGCAAAACCACTGCACATATTCTTAAATAAGTAGTGTTAAATTAGTTCCTAAAGAAAACGGAAACATTGACGTCAGCAACGAATATTTACGAATATTAAAAATGTCCTAATATTCACGAATATTTACGAATATTAAAGCCTCGAGTCACGAATTCTCGTTCTATGAGTAATAATGAATGTTGACTATGTTGTTTCACTGTGTCACTTGTTAGGCCTACATGTGTAAGTTGTGTTTGTACAAATACAATACCACAATGCGTTGATTCGCCACTAATTTAATATGCGCCTCTGATTAGGGATCTTGAAGGGGCGCTATATAAATTTTGATTGATTGAGTGAATATTTTAGCAGTTGAAACCTATGAAATACAGCCACATTTATCTAACCAGAAATTAGCTAAAACTCACGTCGGCAATATGGGATCTGTGAGAGACGGGAGGCCAGTGGCATCGCCAGGAATTAAAAAGTTTTACGGCAAAATGGGAAGTCTTCAGAAGCTGACTCTTTTTGCATATATTCAGTGTTTTATGTCAGCAGTTTTGGTCATCTAAAACACACGTTTAAATGGATTAAAAGTATTCTGTAGCATTTAGAAGATAAAAATGGTACGGCAAGAAATTTGTTGTTGCCGTACCATCTTAACCTAACAGGTGAAAAGCCGTACCACAAGCATAGGTGGCGCCGCCAAATCGGAAGAGGCCCGGCCCGAGAGGGGGAAGGGTAGAGAAGGATTGAGCACGGCTGTTTAGTGGGCGATAGAAGCCACTGGTTTAGTAACACTGTGTATTCAAACATTTATAAAGCGCCTCTCATAGGGTAGACTGTTCAGAGGCGCTCCCAGTGCAAGAGCCAAAGAGAAAAAAAAGGTTTTGAGAAAAGAAAAGGTGGAAGAGAGGTTACTAGCTAGAATTCGAGAGCAGTAGATGGAGACAGGGCATTCCAAAGAGAGGGACCGATTGAGGTAAAGGACCGGGACTGAGCCATAGCTGTTCTAGTATGAGGAACTAGAAGCCCAAGTCTGTTTGATGAGCGTAGTGGTCGATGGGAGGAGGCTGAAAGAGGCCGGAGTAATACATCAGCTAAATATTTGGGGGCAAGACCCCTTTGCGCCTTGAAGACTAGAATGATGATTTTGAATTTAATGCGAGCAGAGGAGGAAGCCAGTGCAGTTGTTCAAACATGAAGGTAGAAATGTGAGAGTACCGTGGTAGGCGTGCTACTAATCTGTCATAATCATAAATTTTTATCTAACCTATATTTAGACAGTTTGTGGTTTTATGACCGTTAACCATGCGCACTTACATTATAAATGCGTTTAAATGTTTACTTAAACTCAGAGTAGGCCTACTTTCTAAAATGCGGATGCATATGAATCAATGAAACTTTCTAAGATTGCTCATCCTTGTCCAAATTTTGTTTAATCGTCGCTTGCAACTTGGTTCAATATACGATTGGTAAAGAGCTTGGTCAGACTTAAATAGGCTTGGTCAGACTTAAATAGGCTGGGTTACTTATTACCCCTTGATTATAGTCTCATGAATTCCGATTTGGTGATTTCTAAAGCATCGATATCCAAGGCATTTGAGGCGCAAGTCAGTCAAATCCAAAGTCCAAGCGGTCATAAATTTCGCCATACAATCTTGATAGCGGACTTTAGATAGAACATTGAGCCAATTTCACTTTCTGTTTTGCTGTCAGATTGTCGTTCCACGTAAAGACCAACGTACGTTATTTCTTAGTTGACAATTATTTGTTTAATCGTCATACTACTGATTTCTCGAGCCTATTATAATCTTAGCTATTCCTAATCGGACATATATCATGATAACAAACACATTGGCGCTGCTTTCAACGAAGAAAAGGATTTCTATTCAGATTCAGAGGATTCGTCCTATGATTCGTCATCTGAAACATTGTTTCTGCCATACCGGACACCCCGAGTTCATCAGTTGGCTGTGACGGCAGATGAAGGTAATGGTAATGGTATCAGAAATCATCTATCTAAACCTATTGTCTCTGCTGGCGCCGTTATCTTAGTGCAACAGCCATTAATCGGTGTCGTAAAGATAGTAATATAAGATAGTAGTAGTAGTAGTAGTAGTAGTAGTAGTAGTAGTAGTAGTAGTAGTAGTAGTAGTAGTAGTAGTAGTAGTAGTAGTAGTAGTAGTAAGTAGTAGTAGTAGTAGTAGTAGTAGTAGTAGTAGTAGTAGCAGTAGTAGTAGCAAGTATTAGTAATAGTAGTAGTAGTAGTAGTAAGTAGTAGTAGTAGTAGTAGTAGTAGTAGTAATAGTAGTAGTAGTAGTAGTAGTAGTAGTAGTAGTGGCGGCGGCGGCGGCGGCAGCGGTAGCGACAGCAGCAGTAGTGGTAGTGAAATGGTAGTAGTGGCAGTAGTATTAAAAGTAGTATTAAAAGCAATAGTGGTAGTGGTAGTGGTAGTGGTAGTAGTTGTAGTAGTAGCAGTAGCAGTAGCAGTAGCAGTAACAGCAATAGTAGTAGTAGTAGCATTGTTGTAGTAAAAATGATAATGACAATAGACTGACGCTTTAGATTTCAAGCTTATCAGAAGCAACTTAAACTATAGGCAAGGACTAACTGAAAGCTGAAAGGAAGAAAATTTGACAACTCCTAAGGGAGCTGCTGAATTAACAAGTTTTGAGTTGCCGCTAGAAGGCTGCAGTTAACTACAGCTTCTATCAACAATGCAGATGTAAGCTTATTAATTCTTTGCTCCTTAATTAAACGTCTTTGTATTTGTCTTTGATGTGTTTCTATAATTTTCTAAGCCACCTCGCTTCGACTACAATGTAAAAACAAGTTGCCCACAATTGCTTCTTAAAATAAATTCAGACACTTAGTCTAGTGGACCTGTAACTGAACCAAAAGATTCGGACGTTATTCTGGAATCAAGTCGGAAGACAGAGCCAGCGCCTTCTCCAAAACGCAGGAAATAACATCTGAAGCAAAAAGCTACAAATTAGTGACAAAAATAAGCCTACTTAAAGCACGCCAACTGACATTGCTTCCTTTTATAAAGCCTATTGAGCATAAAGGCCTAAAGTACTGTGCCTGCTACATGCGTCACAAAAATTAATAATTTCAGTCATAGTACTTGAAATAATTATTGTTTCAGACAGCAGCGGAGACCCATAACGACTGGTCACTCTTTCACCTATAATTTCGTTCTCTGTATCTCTTTGAAATTGGTTTTAGGCACTAGTAGACTTGCTGAAAACGATTCTGGTGTTGTTTTGGAACCGAGCCGGAGAAGAGGGCCACCACCCACTCCAACACCAAAGCAAGGAAATTCACAACCAAACGTACAAGTAAGTGACGAAACATTAGGCTCAAAGTTAGCCGGAAATACTCTTTTTATAGACATAATTATGGCTCATTTGCTGTAACTAACTATAGCACTCTGCTTCTTACTTGAAATAATTAACTGCCTCTAAAAGCAAAACAGATGCAAATTTATTGACTTCACTCCTTCACTTAATGCACTTTGGTATGTTTTGTATATGCAGTAGGACGTGATGAGTGCCTTGCATGGCTGCCAAACAGTTAGATTCGACTCCTGTAATAGCTTGTGATCATTCGTTCATACTATGAATTGTAATCGTACTGCTGTGTGTCAGTTTGAAATAATAAACGATGATTATTGATTTTATTTTATATAAGACTATTTTTAATCATTAAATTGTTTGCCAAAAAATTATTATGCTTCAATGACAGTTTGGTAAACAGGTGGCCAGTAGTTGCTTCTGAAATTCAATTTAGGCTCTGACGAAGTTTTTCGATTCGATGCTTGGGAAATAATTCTGAAATCAAGTCAGCAGGAAAGGCCAACACATCACACGACAATGGTAGGCAACTAAATAAGACTGTCTGTGCAGAGCATGACACAAGGGTTAAACAAGGATGTCAGCTCTGAAGTTTGAAACATCGAGCATCGTCCCAAGGCTGTAACTGGTGAAAGACATTAAGTGGAAGATAACTTATGATAGAAATAAACTAGATAACGACATTTTTGTTTGATAAATACATGTATGTTAAACAATTAGGTCTTTAGCCTAAAATGAAAGCTATTTGTGACTGCAGAAGAATAAGATCGGATTTCCTGTTTTTTTTTTAGGAACAATTAGCAATGACGATAACTTTGTATGTCGAAATAACTAGCTGATTCCTAAATAATTTTTTTGGACTGATTTCATAATAACAGTTTGTTACCAGGGTCATCAATTTAGAAACTGCTTCAGTTGCCTGGATACATCATGCATCGACATTATTAGTGCTTGACAGAACCGGACAATTCTGGATTAAAACATGTCCAAGCATACATTAGGCTACTTGCTGTCACGCAATAGGACTAACTAATTTTATTCATGATCAATGAGTGGTTTTTGGTTTTTGTTTTTAGAATTAATCTCCTCTTGAAATTTGGTCATTGACGTGTTGTTAGGATTATACTTAACTTTGTAGCTTCTTTCTGTCAAGAATACCAATGAATAGGAATTACCAAAGATCTAGCTCACGCACACTGGCTTAGGCTTCTAGGTTTTATCTTCTCCGTAGCCTAAAGTCTGATCCTTCACGGTTTATTACTAAACTTAGTAGCTTGTTTATATACGTCAAGCACGCGAATGAAGAATATTTACTAAACACATTGCAACAAATGACTAAGTCCATGAAAGACCCAGAGGCGGCGCCAGACATTTATTTTAACCAGGGCATACGAATAAATGCTCGGCAGGGCAAAAATGCTGGCAGGGCAACGACAAGGGCAAAGGCTATTTTACCAGGGCATTTGCCCTGGCTTGCCCTGGCGTAGTGCCGCCACTGGAAAGACCCAAGTAATCTGTTGCAATGTGAATGTGCTACGCGTTGGGTAAAAATGTTGAAATGAATTACAAAAGTACAAGTGGAATACATACTCTCATTCGGTGATCCCGTAGTTTAGGTTGGTAATTTATTTTAATGTCTTCAATGCCGCACTTCATGTTGGTAGGCTAAGTAAGCAGTCTACCTATGTCCATGATAACTAGGTTACCATTAATCCAGCTTCCAGTTCATCGAAAAGCATTTTTAATCAATCCAACTTTCATTTAATGATAAAAATTACCGAAATTCTATTTAAGCAAAATAATATTTGTTATCACTGGAACTTTTATTTAAGGAAAGAACTATTCTCATGGATCCAGCTTCTAGTTCTACTTACGGAAACTATTTTCAGCAATCCAGCTTCTACTGATTCAAAAATTCACATTCATCAATCCAGCTTTTATTTACGGGAAAGATTATTTCGATCAATGCAGCTTCTATTTAAACACAGAAATGGTTTAACCAATCCCACTTGCATTTAGGGAAACATGTTTTTCATCAATCCAGCTTTCATTTGAAATTGACCATATGAAATAATTTATCAACATAAACTACGGGATTACCGTCTCATTCAGTCTTTAATAAATTAATAAATTCTTTCTTTCTGTAATTCATATCACTCATAAAGCGCTTCTTTATCGTATCGTATTTAAGTATTTGTAAAGCGCCTCTCGTAGGGTGAACCTTTCAGAAGCGCTCCCAGTGTGCTAAGCCCCGCGAACATAAACAGGTTTTGAGAAAAGTGAAGAAAGAAGAGAGTCTGCCAGAGAGAACTTTAGAGCGAACAGAAGGAGAAAGAGCATTCCAAAGAGAGGGACCAATTGAAGCAAAGGAACGAGCCTGGTAGTTACTTGCACGACAAACCGCTTTCTGTATCAGTAGTGTTACAGTACCAGTTAAGTACATTAGGCTCAAACCAACTGACTTATGGACATGACTTTCAGATAAATGGCATATCGCCGAATATTAGATGCCTCATTTTCTTACATTTAACATCATTTGTTAGTTCGCCATACTTTATTTCTAATAGAGATTCGTTGTGTACAGTGTTAAATATAAGCTTACCACCTTGAAGTGTTAAATCTGAATTAAAAGTTTGAATTGTTATTTGTTGATAACAAATAACACTAATGCCACCATATTGAAGTAGTTTAGAGGCATAAAGTACTAACTGCGATTCGATATAGCTTGAAGCATAAGTTTCAATCGAACATTTTGCAAAACATGTCTTACTGTGCGATGTTTTGATCTGCATGTGTCCATTACTGTATTTCGTTGACAAAGCTTACAAATCAATCATTTCAACAGCAGTAAAATGACTTTGATGTTTGAGTTACTTGAATCTTTGAAATGTCATGACCTTTCAAAGCCTTCACCGAGACAAAATCGTGATGTGTATCAGTTTCAAATTGTTCTTTTAGCTGTTTATCAAGAATAGGATACTCTAGTCTAGGTCCTCAGTAATTGAATAGTTATTGCTAAACGCAGTGCTGCAGGTAGGCTATGAACTGTTCATTTTAAAGGGCAGGTCAGTGCCAGTTTTTTTTGTGTAAGGCAGTTAATGCACCATCGATGAAAGTGAATTACTTGTCAACTTTGTAAAGTTTCAATTATAATTTGTTGAGTAAAGGAGACTATTTCTTGGCAATATGAATATGACTATGAATAATAATAATAATAATAATAATAATAATAATAATAATAATAATAATAATAATAATAATAATAATAATAATAATAATAATAATGATGATGATGATGATGATGATGATGATGATGATGATGATGATGATGATGATGATGACGACGACGACGACGACGACGACGACGACGACGATAATAATAATAATAATAATAATAATAATAATAATAATAATAATAATAATAATAATAAAGTTTGGGTTTGGCCAGATTCGACCACTTATTGAGAGAAGGTCTTTCAACCATCTTAAATGTAGACCTTGACGAAGACCGTTGGCTCCAGGCTTCTCTGTCGGTGAGAGATGGTGGTCTGGGTGATCTTTGTGCATCTACGCTGGCACTTTCCGCCTTTCTGGCTTCTGTGGCAAGCACAAACGAACTTCAAGCATGCATCTTACCGACAGAGTCGGCTGAAATACCGTACAAACTGGCGAATTCAGCACTTACCGCTTGGATGACCGCTTGGTTCTGCACCATGACAGGTGCAGAACCACCCACAGGAGCAGCAATTTATCGTCAAAAACAGTGGGATCTCCTATTTACAGACAAGGCGTGGATGGCCTACTCGAGTCCACTAGTGCTCCACGTGATCGTGCCCGACTACTAGCTTCTCGAGCACCTCACTCTGGTGACTGGATGCTAGCTCCACCTGTGACTGCTCTGGGCCTGCGCCTCTCAGACGAGGAGGTACGGATCGCAGTCGGGATGAGGCTATGAACGATACTCTGTGAGCCGCATTTATGCCACCACTGCCGGGGAAAAGTCGACGCAAGAGGACTTCACGGACTGGTTTGTAGAGGAGGAGGCGGTAAACAGCAGCGGCACAGTATGCTAAACGACGTCCTCTGGAGAGCCCTTGGCAGAGCGAAAATACCTGCTCAGAAAGAACCTCTCGGCCTCTCAAGAGAAGATGGGAAGCGGCCAGACGGTGTTACGCTGATCCCTTGGTCACGTGGACGATGCCTGGCATGGGATGTGACAGTGTCCGACACCTACGCCACGTCTCATCTTCCTTACACATCAATCGGAGCTGGCGAAGCAGCCGAACGCGCCACTGTTTCAAAGAGGGTGAAATACTCTACAATTACTACCAGCCATGACTTTGTAGCTGTCGCCATGGAAACCGGCGGCGCTTGGAGCAGCGAAGGTCTGCAATTCATATTAGAGTTGGGAAGCCGGATAACGGCCGCAACGCACGATCCACTGGATACATCGTACTTGTTCCAGCGTATCTCAGTAGCTCTGCAACGGGGGAATGCCATCTGCCTCTCCGGAACATTGCCAACGCTCTCTGAGATCTGCTGAGATGACTTTTCAGACAACAACAACAACAACAACAACAACAACAACAAAAACAACAACAATAATAATAATAATAATAATAATAATAATAATAATAAATAATAATAATAATAATAATAATAATAATCTTCGTTTATTAATTCAAACTGACATGAACGCAGTATGGCTACAAGTCAAAGTATGAACGGATGATCACAAGTTATTACAGAAGTGGAATTTTTACTGTCTGGCAGCCATGATGATCTGTCCTGCTCATTTTTACCAACGTCATCTAGCGAATGAAAGACTGAGTCGACCTTTTGGATGGTAGCCGGAATCGATCCCGCGTTCGTGTTGATCTCCTAGTCTTCGTGCCAGAGTGTTACCTTGAACCCCTCCTCCGTATTTGAATGGCTTATGAATGACCGGTGAATTGCACGTGAATGAAAGCTGGTGAATTGCAATAGAATGTAAGCTATTCCTTAGCAGACACTCAATGGGCGATGAATGGTTTGAATGAATTGTGAATGGTCGGCGAGAAAGACACCGTCTATCACAGAACCACCTGAATTTCCTTTGACGAACCTCTCGTGTCAAAGAGACCGACTCATTTCGTCATCAATAATCGTCGCCATGGCAGCGATATTAACGACCGAATTCCTTTGATCAGCTTTGTAGGAATCGATACTGAGTCGATGGCATCATAATCACCGCATCGAGACGTCGTCATTGACAGCAGTAGCAGCAGCAGCAGTGACAGAAGCAGAAGCAGAAATGGAGAGACGAGATCTGAACGCTGCTGCGATGGACAGAAAGGGCTTCTGTTGGTTGCTTGATTGGTTGGATAATTGGTTGTTGATTGCATTATATCCAGGGGCGTAGCCATGATAAAATTTCGGAGTGGCTTTTAACATTTCGGGGGGTGGCTTCCATTGGAGATGGTCAAAAAATTAAGGCTTTTTGGTATTTCGCATGTAAAAGTGTATCAAAATATTTTCTAAAAATTATTTCAGGGTTTGAACTCGTAACACCAACCCCTTAATACGCCCATGGTTGTACTGTATTGTATTTACAAATTTAAAAAGAACCTGATCAGAGAGGCGCTCCCAGTGCGATGAATCCCGCGAAAAAAGAAAAGTCTTAAGATAACGGGAAGAGACAGAAATACCACAGCTAAGAGCATAGAGCGAGGCATAGAGGGGAGATAATTGCAAAGCGAAGTGCCAACAGAGGCATAAGCTTTAAGCACGATGCTTGGCTGTAGCAGCTGCATTTGCACAGATTGGTTGGTTTATTTGATTGATTGATTGATTGATTGATTGATTGATTAGTTGGTTGGTTGGTTGTTGATTGATTGATCACATGCTGAAGAAGCTTATAAATCTGACAATATAAAAGAATCTGGAGTTCGGAAAATAATGGGCCAGCATGGGATCCACGGGAGCTCTAGCAGTTACTCGCACCACTCTCGTCTGTAGTAACACTAATTTAGCCCATGCACTTAATCTTAGAGGCCAATACTAGATTCCAATACGTGAAGTAAGGGTATACTAACGAGTAATAAAGTTGAGAACGAATAGGCTACATTTTGGAAGCATATGGACAGACTTACAAAATTTTTTGCTACCTTTGCCGAAATAAACTTATGTGGTCAGTCCAAGTCAAATGCTAATGAACGCATATGCCCAGGAACTTTGTCGAAACGACCTGGGATAAAGCTAACCCATTAATTGATAACACGTTCGAGCGACAGGGAATCGAGCCACATCGGGGAGATTTCTTTTTATGCGCTTTGAATAGGTTAAAAGAGGGTTTTCTAGATTTAAAGATAGTTTATTTGCAGCAAACCATTCAGCAACCAATTGAAGTTCCGCATTAACAATTTACGTTAGAGTCAAATGCGAAAATATGGAAATGAAAAGCGTGTGTATCGTCCGCAAACAAAATAAACGTCAAAATGAAGGATTAATTGGGTAAATCGTTTATACAAAGAACAAAAAAGAAGGGGTTCTAGATTAGAGCCCCGCGGGACTCCATACTTCACATGACGCAAATCGGAGTGTGCCGTTGCAAGAAACACATTGATAACGATTTCTAAAATAACTTGTAAACCAATAAAGCTGCGTGCCTCTGATACCGTAGTTAGCTAATTTAGTAAATTCTTGATGATGATGATGATGATGATGATGATGATGATGATGATGATGATGATGATGGTGATGATGATGATGATGACAACGATGGTGATGTTGGCGACGATGACGATGATGCTGCTGCTGATGATGACGATGATGACGATGATGACGATGATTATGATGAGTATGATGATGATGATGACGGCGATGACAGTGATGATGATGATGATCATGATGGTATTTGTGATGATGGTGACAGCGATGATGATGATGATGATGATAATAATAATAATGATGATGACGATGACGATGATGGTGATGATCATGATCGTGATCATGATAACTACTACAACGGTGATACCGATGCTCATGATAACGGACATGACGACGGCTTCATTTTCGATTACGACTACGCAAAGCTTCAAAGAACAATGGAGTCATCCTGAGTGTAAATTTCTATTCAAACAATGAACCAAAATACACAAGTCATCTGATTTTTCGTGATTGCTCTTCTTCTTTCAATTGCTTCCAGCCACTTCACTTTTCTTGTCCTCAATCACCCGCTGGCGATTTGACCCTGACCTTCAAGGGCTGTGGCCTTGGACGCAATTCTTTTTCTTTCGGTTCCGACCGAAGTTCCTTGACGCGTTCCTGTCACAAATTTAATTACTCATTTATATAGCAGCAATATGGGGCATGTACAATAAATCACCCGGAAATGGCGCTATATTAGTTTTTACATTGCATACACACATGTATTTATAAATATATGAATGTCTTAATATACATTTTTGTGTGCATACATACATAGACATAAATACGTATATACTACACTTACATGCGCCATTAATACACATACATACATACAGCATACATGCAATGTTATGTATACATAGCTAAATATATATTTTACATACCTACATACATACATACACACCCACACATACATGCATGCCTAGCTGTATACATTTTTACTGTGTATGCATGCATACATATATACATACTTAGCTACATACATACAAATATACATACGTAGACCTACATGGGTCTTACTCCAAAATATCTTTGTTTACCAAATTCTCCGCCCCCTCTCTGCCACGTCAAAGCGTCCTCTCAGATCCTCTGACCGGCTTTGACCTTTTTGTTCCCCGTGTTAGGACCACAAATGGCTCAATCCAGATCCTTTGTGTGCATAGGTCCCTCTCTATGGAGTCGACTCCTCCTTCTCTACGCTCTACAATCCTCTCTAGTAGAATCTCTTCCTCTTTCTCTCACCTTTAAACCTTCATTTTTCCTCGAGTACCTCGCACTGGAAGCGCTTCTGAAAGGCTTATGCTATGAGAAGCGCTTTATAAATGATCAAATACAATACAATACAATACGTATATATATATATATATATATATATATATACATTATACATAATCGTATGTATATGTATGTATGTATGTATGTATATGGCCATTTTATAGCGCCCTACAAGAAACTCACGAAGGCGCTTAACGTGACTACCCAACAGATCTAAACAGATGCGACTTAAGAAGTTTCGAAAATGTTTCCTGAGCTGCCTGCGGTGCAATGTTACGAATTGTTAATGGAAGGCTGTTCCAGTGCGAAGGTCCAATACATGAAAAGGCACGGTGCGTCCGCATCGACGCTATATATCGTACATATATAGGCACATACATTCGGACACCTCATCAACACCTACATCCATACAAATATGTAAGCATAGATACATGCATAAATACATGACTTGTATACATTAATTATTTGCAAATATACCTTGCAACATACATACATACAGTCATACACCCTATGTGTGTCTTATTGTCACTGAGTTCAAAGACTGTTTATGACCGTCATTTATAGGTTAGCCCAGAGAGCGCCTCTGATTTATTTTAACCTTGAGCTATATAACTAACATAACCGCGCTATATAAATTTTCGGTTGCGTGTATCGCCCACAAAGAAGTCTGCTCACCCTCCGTGTTCGTTGTTCCATTTCCTCTTTCTCTCTGAAGTTTTCGTCGGTTGGAGTGGTCTTCTTTCCCTGACTCATTTTTTCCAGTTTCACCAACCTTCTCGGAGGTTTCGTCAGCTCCAAACTGCGCTGAATCTCTGGATCCGACTGGATCAGTCCCTCTTCTCTGCAGGGTCCTCAGAACCTCGTCTTCCGGTTCAAGGTTCTTCGCTGGAAAATTCGAAGAGATTGCATGGTGTACGTTTCCGTTGACTTTCCACACAGACATACGTAGCTTACTTTGAATTAACATTTAGACAATATAATAGCTAACTATAGTTGTGCTACATTGATGCAACTATAGGGCTACCTAAGTACCATATATAATAATAATAATAATAATAATAATAATAATAATAATAATAATAATAATAATAATAATAATAATAATAATAATAATAATAATAATAATAATAATAATAATAATAATAATAATAATAATAATAATAATAATAATAATAATAATAATAATAATAATAATAATAATAATAATAATTATTATTATTATTATTATTATTATTATTATTATTATAGAAACAGTTCCTAATTCATTCTCTCTTTCTCCGGATATTAGTTTTGATAGCCTGAGGGATTAGTACTACCTCGGGTCAAAAAATAGTTATAGCAATAACAATAATAATAAAATAATAATAATAATTATAATAATAATAATAAATTTAATTCTAATTCTAATTAAATATTAACCAAATTTTGATAATTCTAATTACAAACTCTTAATCAGCCACCACTGATACTTAAATGTATGTTTAGTACTCTTATTACATGCAGTTTGTTTTCCCTACATTGCTCTTTAGGCTAATATTGCAAGCTTTTGGACATCTATGTGAATATTGCTTTTATAAGCTAAAATAACACTACATGTTGTTCGTCGGGGAAATTTAGTTGATTTCCTTTTAATTGTTAGCTAATTGTGTCTTATTACTTTGATTCAGCTCAACGTGCATATTCTGTTTACCTTTCAATCTTAAATAGATCAGGTAAATCTCCGTGTAATCGGTGCCTTTGGTAGAAACTAAAAGGCGCTATAGAAACGTATAACAATACATCATTGATGAATACTAATAGCGCTTTAGTAGCAGTTGGCAGAACGCTATCTATAAAATATGAAGTGGGAAGCATTTCGGGACCCAAACCATCAGACTGCAAATCAACCGTTTACTGTATTAATGATCAGCACACAAAGACTGCGTATACACTGGCTCTCTATTCAATGCTTTGGTCAATAAAACAATGTATAACATTGTATATATATACCGTTATACTGTATATATATATATATATATTATATCAAATACTGCATATGAATACAAATATACATCGGTGAAAAGTGTATATTCCGAAACGTTATATGCACGCTTGTAGGTTCTTCGTAGAACACTGTTTGCGTTGTCTATTATACATTATGATGCATAAGGTCCTGTCCATTCTATATGCTGCATGTATTTACAAGGCAATTGTTCAAATACACAATGCATACTATTAAAGAACCGGAAACCGGCCTTTGTGAAAGGAACTTCAATATATATATATATATATATGTGTGTATGTGTTTGTGGGTGTGCGTGTGTGTGTGTACATACATATATATGTGATTATGTGTGTGTATGTATGTGTGTGTGTGTGTACAATATGTGTGTGTGTGTGGGGAGGGGGTGTCCACTGGTTCTATAGCATGAATGTGATCAACAGTTTACCGACAACTAAGGACTTCCTAGTCGAACAATTTAAGGCTTATAAGCGATCCCTTCATACCGGAAAATCTTCTGATATATACTTACAGAACTTCGTGAAATGTAGGCTATGGTATAATTATAATTATAGCATTGTACATGTATGCAAGTAGGGCTCTTGTGTCCTCTGTTTATGGTCAAATCTAATTCATCTGCTCTTGTTTTGATGACTTTTATATCGCCGTTACATAACGCACGAAGCAACAACTGATGATCCCTTCAAGTTTAGGCATAGTCATACATGTATACGAACGAACTAAAATCTCAATAATTATAAGGTAATAAAACATTCTGTAAGAACATAATTTTGAAGCCTCAATGTTAGGCACTAAAACATTATTGCAAGAACATACGAACATAACAGAATACTCTAAGAACAAAATACTAAACTGTAAGAACAGACTGAAACTTCGATTTAAGGTTCTAAAATATACTATAAAAACATACTAACAAAATAGAATCTATAAAAAATATGACAGCATGCCATAGCAACCATGGGCGTATTTAAATGAACGCATTACTGTTATTAAACACTGAAAAATGTATAAAAAACGACCATTTCCAATGAAATTCCCGACAGCTGAAACCCCCTCCGAAATTTTCCATGGCTACGCCCCTGATAACAACAACGGCCTCAATATAAGGCACTAAAACATACTATAAGAACATATGGAAAAATAGAGTGCTGTACGAAGATAACAGCATGCTGTATACTTGAAGTCGTACCTGTAGCATGAAGTTCACCATCAGCGTCTGAAGCCTTGGCACCAAATCCTGAGTCCGACTTGCGTCCGTTTTCTTCTGCTTTTCCTTTAACAGATCTCCAACAACCAATTGAACGACGAGAGGTACTGGGTTCCAAAGGAGCAACGGCTGACTTGCTGTGAATGCAACCCATGTCGTTTAGGTAATCTCTGTTGCCTGGTGGGAGGTCAGCGAAGCGGAACCTTGGGTCGTATATCGCTAAGATAAGGAAATTGTCGAAGATGTCCGGAGCTCAACTCGAAAGCTAAGAGTAGGTCATGAGGTTCGAACAGTTTCACTCGAGTGAAAAAGTAGTAGTAGTAGTAGTTTCAGTTTAACGACACTGTGTGATAACTAAGACCATTAGCGTCGCCCTGCTCCTTTATCCAGGCTTGGGACTGGCACTGTGAGAATACGAACAGTGGCGGAGTTTAGTCAAAAAGTACAGAAGACGAAATATAGTCGAAGAAGTCTTTCTACACGATTTTCCAACTGCGTTTGGCTTGCGGATTTTAAATACTAACACGAAATGATTCCATAAGTAGACAAAGCATGTCTGCATTGCTGTGACTCAGATGGCACCATTTGGATTTACAGTGACAACGAACTGAGAAGTGACTCGTTATACGACGAAAACTGTCCTGTATGAACCTTTCTGCACTCAGGGACAGAGTGTAAACAGCGAAACGCAAATAAACATTCTCTCAGGTGCAAATCAAATCACTGATCATGGCATATATATATGTAGGCTATGTAATATATATATATATATATATATATATATATATATATATATATATATATATATATATGCTATGTCTAACCTATGACGGTCTATTTTAGTGTTGACAATATATATGTATATTTATATATTGGACCTGCGTATTAAGATGCCATCAAGTTGTCATACAGAGACCACAGCACGTGCATTAATACTCGCCTACAGCCTACGTGCTGATGAATATTATGTATACAGCAGTAGATGCATATAAACACGAACACTCTCCCATGTAAATGAGCCTCTACAACAACAGAACTCGTCTCTGGTATCTCTGGCAACCAGGCTCCGATCTTCCCTTGGCATCTTGGGACAAAATGACACAACACGGGTAGGGGCTGCATGTGGAGCAGAAATTTCTAACCAGATTTCTGCCCTGGCGGAACCCCCGAATTCTCGATTGACGTTTCAGCACACTAACCATTAGGCCTACACTGTAGAGCAGTGCTTCCCAAAGTGGTGGTCCGCGGACCGGTGCCAGGGCAATAGAGTCATATAATTGGCTAAACATGCATTTAAATCAATTTTTGAAGAATTTAAGTGATCGAAATCGAAACAGAGAAATAATTAATAAATTAGCTCCGGTCCTCCTGCAGTGGAAAAATTCCTGCCGGTCCGTGACACTGAAAGTTACTTTCTGCCGGTCCGTGACACTGACAAGTTTGGGAAGCACTGCTGTAGAGCACACCTCACAAAGCAATAATGAACTATGTGCAATATTACGATTTTATTCATTCAAAACGCCTTAAAAGGGACAATTCATGTGTTCGTATGAAATCTAAATCCTAGGACACAATACATAATGTAATGTCTGGTCGCAGCATTATTATAGTCGTTTATTGGGACACAAAAAACAGCTGACACACCGCAACTGAACTGATTACAGCTAGTTCAAAAGAATAATAAAGACAGATATCAAGAGAGCAGATATCAGTGTGGCAATGACTTCGATGGGAAGCACAACGATCTGGTAATGGTCTTAGTTATACTGTGACCTATAATTACCTCACCACAAAAGGTGACAAGACTTCTGACTGTAAACCATGGTAGACAGCAGCCTGCCTGTTGCAGTGCATGTTGTCTGTCTGCCTGCCAAGGCATCCTTTTGTTTGTCTGCCTGGGTGTCTGTCTGTTTGTGTGTCTGTGCGTTAATATGTGTCTTTATAATTGACCTACCTGTCTGTCTGTCTGTGTTCCTGTCTCTTCGTCTGCCCCACAGTTTAATTCCAGTTTTGTCTCTCTTGTTTTCCTGTTGTCTATCAATGCCACTCTCTTTGGATGCTCTGCAATTTCGCTGCTTATCTCTACCTGTACGAGCCCTTTCTCTCAGACAATTCTTCTCTTACTGTTTGCGTGCTTGCCTCTTGACTGTCTGTCCGCTTGACCGCTTGTCAGTATGTGTGTGTGTGACTCTGTAGCTCTAAGATGATCCAATAATAATTCCAAATGCTATCAGCATGAAATATCACTTCATGAAGTCTCTTTTACACGAAACTATTCAAATAAAGTCCGTTGAAACATCCTGCGGATACACGTATAGGCTTACCAAAGACCATAACGAACATAGGCCTGAACCAAAGACTTACCAGTCATCGATTGAGAGTGCTCATGCTGTGTACGGCAGCTCAGAGAAATCTTGAACATGATAATTATTCAAAAGCCTCCTATAATTCCGCGCGATCCAAATAATTTCTGAACATCTAAATTCAACTTGATACGCTGTGTTGAATCTGTTTGTACACACTAGATCGAAAAGTCTCCGACCGACTTTGGCGAACACCGGTCGGAGTCTGTCTTGTGAAGATCAACACGAGCTGGGACCGACTTCGCAGGAACTTCGTCCAGTGTCCCGGGTGGTACATCCTCTCCCGAGATACCAGCGCCGAAGACGAGGAACAGCACAGAGGTAGTTTCGAATCGTCCATTTCGCCGCTTCCGTCAGAGCTTCCGAGGTCCTGTTCTGTGACCTCTTCCGTGTGGAACTCTTCCATCTCGCAGTCCTCCAGGTCCTCCTGTTGGCTCTTCTGCAGAACAAAGACGGAGTTCCGCTTCCAGCAGAAGGCTGACAGGAAGGCCGTAATCGTAACGGTTATGAAGACGAATATGGAGGCCATGAGAATGACGAGTGCCGACGAGTACGCTTGATTTGCGTACCGCGCCATATCCCCCGTATCGTTCCGCGAACTGCCGAACACGACCGGCGAATCATCCAGTCCGACCAACACAGAAGGCAAGTCCCTGGACGACTGGCCACTGGTCCGACGCGTTGCTAAGTCGCCCAGTCGCTCTGATGTGTCGTATGGTAGAAGGAGGGAACCAGCGTCAGTGGCGTACTGGTGCAGGGAACCAGAGTGACGGATCCGATGCTGGCGGTCATGTTGGGTGTGGCGGAGTTTCTGTTGGAGGTGTGCTTTCGTTTCGACAGCATGACGTCTTCCGTACTCGCTCCGAGTACGTACTGCCATCGTATCTTGACATCTAAGTAGACAAACAAACAAGCATTCAATCAACCAAGTATGTAAACAAGTGAGTACTTAAGTTAGTACGTAAGTAATTGCGTAAGCAAGTAGGCCTACGTGAATAATTCAGTTGCTCGTGCTATAATTATGATCTATTATATTTATTATAATACGTATACTATGTTATCGCTCTACTCAATGCAATAGGCTGCTTACTTTCCAATAATTTTATCATATCTAAAGTAATCTAATCGAAATAATCTTATAGCGCCGTTGTTTACAATCACATATCATCGATCGGTTGTAGCTTCAAGTGAAATCATAATCAAAAATAATAATTCATTGCAGAAACAAATAGTTGATACCAAAGCCTATGATGCAACACTGTAGGCCCTATAGTATTTTAAAAGTCAAACTTAATAAAACCACAACAGCACTCATGTTTGAACAATCGTAGCAACTAACGTATTCAGAATACGGAGAAAGATCTCACTTCATGGGTGAATAAATAGTGTGTCATCAAATTAAAATACTGAAGAACAGAGTAGGCCTTCATATAAAAGAACTGCGTAAAATCATGACTTGTTGCAGAATACTATATATAATTGTTCTAACAACTTAGTGCTATATATCAAGAAAAATACATGAAACACTTTATTTGGAAAAGGGATTATGTGCTGTTCATACAATATCAATATCAGTTTTTATGAACCTCTGATCTGAATATTCGAAGCCATTGGGTTTCTATGTGGTATTATTTCCAAAGACTTGGCTTTAGCTATCGGTATTGCTACATGTACTTCTGAATTCAACAAAGGAATTTTTAAAAATATCTTAGAGAAACTTCTCGCAAATAATATGAAATGTCTGTCAAGTCATTTCACATTAAGAACATTTTTCTGATTTTCTAGTTAAAGTGCGTTTTAGAAGATATAAATCACTACAAATATCAATCAAGGAAAATCTAAACGAATCAATTTGAAGAAATTACCAGCGGTCGAAATAACTAAAAGAAACTCGCCAATGCTAGTCGAAGAAGTTCTTTTTCACCTATGAATAATCCACCTTGTTCTCAACGCAGTAATGAACTGCGATCAGGTTACATGCGATTGTGCTCTTGACAGCTGCCGACCAGCCCCCACATTGTGACATCAGGCCAATCTATATATCCACCGTCCAGCTTAGGCGACTGACTGATACATGCTGCGGGCCTTGCTGATCGCCAGCGTGTCTACCTACCGCCGATGGATGCATCATGTACACGCGCTCCATACACGCCTACACCCTTATATATAGGCCTATACATACATACATATATATATATATTATATGCCTACACCCTTATATATATGTATATATGTAATTTATTGACTAGACGAAGGCGTTTGACACAGTCGATCATGCGAATGCTTTGAACTGCGATGCCTTTTATATAGGTACCGCCGTAATCTTGATCGCCGTATATATTCGTTTTATATACAGCGGCGCGAATAATGATCCGTGCACAGATAGAGGGAGGGAGGAGAGGGAGGGAGGAGGGAGAGAGTCAGACAGACAGGGAGACAGAGTCAGACAGAGAGAGAGTCAGACAAGACAGACAGAGACAGAGTCAAAGACAGAGAGCAAGTAGATACGAAGAGGCAGAGATGGAGAGGACGATAAAGGGAGCAAAAGAAAGGACAAGAAAATGGAGATAGATGAGAGAGAGAGAGAGAGAGAGAGAGAGAGAGAGAGAGAGAGAGAGAGAGAGAGAGAGAGAGAGAGAGAGAGAGAGAGAGAGAGAGAGAGAGAGAGAGAGAGAGAGAGAGAGAGAGAGAGAGAGAGAGAGAGAGAGAGACACAGAGAGAGACAGAGACACAAGGAGAGATACAGAGAGACAGAGAAAGAGACAAAGAGAGAGGGAGAGAGAGAGACAGAGACAGAGACAGAGACAGAATGAGAATGAGACAGAGAGAGACAGACAGACAGACAGAGAGGGAGAGGGAGGGAGGGAGACAGAGAGACAGAGACAGATAGAGGGATAACGTCATTACAGGACTGGCCGGTGATTGCCGGTTGAGCCAGTGAAAACGTGCTGATATTTCGGATTATTCTCGATCCGCGATCCTAATGATCGTCATTTCTACCCATACGTGCATCCGACCGAAAGACCGAACGACCGGCGACAAGCTTCAGTGATTGGTTTTACGTACTGCAGCCCAAGCAGCTGCCTCAGCAGCCAGGATAAATGGAAGGATGGATGAACGAATGGATGATGTGTGGTCGGATAATGACCTAATTCACTGCGAGAGATCGACACGGCTGTGGCTGCCCGGTTCGCCTGCACCTACTGTAGTCCTTCAGATGCCTGTGTGATGTTCGTTCGCTAATCGCAGACGCTAATGTGTCTCAATTCACATCATTGTTATTAATTACTATCGTTAATTAATTATTAATTAATAAAATTCTTTCTCGTCGGTGTCTAGTGTATAACCCATCAACGGTGCACTACAATACAGGCCATGATCAAATCAATATTCGCTACTATAATATTATAAGACAGACTGTGGTGGATAAGTTATTCGAAAAGTCTTAAGTTGTTAACGAAATGACAAAAGCTAACGTGTAAAGCGACTAAATACAAAAGAGAAAAGAGTTCTGAAATCTAGGTTTAGCAATCAAAGGACCTCATGCATCACGCACAGTTTTAGAGACAATCAGATGACCTGCATTTGAATAATGATTGTCTTCATAAGGCCGTGACTATCAATGACACAAACACAACGTGTCTGTACAAGCAGCGTCATAAAAGGAGGCCACTATATAGTGTTGCTGCATAGGACGCCGGTGGAGCTTCAATACGCGGCGTGTCTGATTGAACGCACCAACCACAACGGACCGACATAATTAGTGCAGATTTTATAGTGATCAGATCATGTCAACATGCGACAGACCATAGTGATGAGCATGATGTACTGTCAACCAAGAGCTTAGGAGTTCAAATCGGTACTTCAAGAGTCTCTTCCACTATATTATAGTGCTATGTAGCGAACGCTATAGGCCAGGATGTTGATCAGTTATACTGTATGTGGCCCCAGACATCCGCCTCTTTGAAGCAAATATTGTATTGTATTGTATTGCAATGTATTTATAAATTTTTAAAGCGCCTCTCACAGTGAACACCAATCAGAGGCGCTCTCATGCAGTGCGAAAGACCCCGATCGAAAAGAGTGGTTTTATGACACCGAAAAGAAGCACCTGGACCACCGGTTGATATCAAAGAACGAGTTGATTTAGGGAGTTGGTTCCATAGTGAAGGGCCAATGAAGGCAAAAGATCGAGATTTAGCCATAGCAGTCATCGCTCGTGGGATAAGAAGGTAATAACCAATAAATATAATCCATCGCATGTACTACATGAACTGTTGCCCCCAGTTAAGTGGACTCCATACTCACTACGACCAAGAGCCCACAATATAGAAATGCCACATGCTGACGGTCTGGCGCTCAGTTCGTTTATCATGTGGATGATTTATGCAGGCGTTTAAAGCCAAGGATAGCTGAAGCACTGAAATTTGTATGGACAATTAATTACATAAATAATTAATTAATTAATAAAATTAATGCGATTCACATGTAAACCAAAATGCGGTTAGCAATTGGTGTAATAAAGGATGTACTTACTTACTTACACTCAGCTTTAAAATAAATACATCGACTTGCAGTGGGATTATCAGACAGAAAGGGAGAGAACTTTACATATGCCTTCATATACCGAGGCTAAGAAAATGAAGGCGTTAACATTTCATACTCGTGACTGAATCCCGGGATTATAACGCAATACAATACAACTGTATAGGATGCCGCCCTCCTTCCAAAGTTCAGAAGTGCCCACACAGAAAATCGAAGTCTCTTATTGCACAGATGATGATGATGATGATGATGATGATGATGATGATGATGATGATGATGATGATGATGATGATGATGATGATGGTGATGGTGATGGTGACCTTTGGCTCGAACCCTTACTCTCCATGTTGCAGGTCAAGCACTCTATCCATTCGGCCACCGTGCCCATGAACTTAAGAGGCTGCTCTTCTTCTGGTGCTGATCAGAATTAAGTGTCTCAATGTGGAACAGTGTGGTGATTGATAGACGCGGTGGTGTGATTTTTGGTGTCAACAGACTTTCTGTCTGAATTACTGTGGTTCCAAGTGTGCTTAAGTCGAATAAACTTCATCCTAGGGCAGGCTTCCAAGTGTTCTTCTATCTGATCTTCCACCTTCCAGTCCTAAACGACTCCCTGACTGAATCTACCCACTCTGACCCACTGGCAACCGGCTTGGACCTCCTTCTGACTACTCTTTGGACAACCCCGCTGACTCGATACAGCGCTCGTGAATAAGCTGGTGCCCTGCGCTTGGCTTTCGAGCGGCGCTTGAGAAGTTTGGAGCTTAAGAATACAGAGTACAAAGAAGTGCAAACTAGGCATAATAGAAAAAATTGTGTACCGGTAACCTTTTCTTTTGTCAAGGTGCGTTTCTGAAAGATAATTAAAATGTGCGTTTGCACGTATTGACCACAGGATTTATGAGTGCGCACATGAGTCGGAAGCGGGGAGGAGAAAGTGGAATAGGATTAGCAGGATTGTCGACGGTATCAGATGTAAGACCCAAAATAGAAAAATCCTGCCGTGACCTTTATGGTCAGACAGATTGGTAAACCATTGAATTGAAACGTTCTATTAGCGATTCACGCGGCTCTGGATCTATCGGCGCTAAATCAATTGGGCTGATGATTGATGAGGCGCTACCTTTCCTGCATTCAGTGCTGTTAGTCGAATTGACTCGTCGGCTGCCATTGAACTGTAATTAATTAATCCCTAATTGATGCATTCCATCACAGAACCGAAAGTGATTAGTTGCACTTCAATGGTTCTACACTCGTTGCATTATTATGTATGCCTGCCGAATAGTTGCTGGAGAAAGGTCAAATGTTCTGTCTGTCTCTGTCACTGGCTCTGTCTGTCTCTGTCTCTCTGTCTGTCTCTGTTTCTGTCTGTTTCTGTCTGTGTCTCTGTCTGTCTCTGTCTGTCTCTGTCTGTCTCTGTCTGTCTCTGTCTGTCTGTCTCTGTCTGTCTCTGTCTGTCTCTGTCTCTGTCTGTCTCTGTCTGTCTCTGTCTGTCTCTGTCTGTCTCTGTCTCTGTCTGTCTGTTTGTCTGTCTGTCTGTCTGTCTGTCTCTTTCAGAAAGGTCAAATGCTCGATCAATGCTATTACACTGATATCAACTTGTCTATTGAGACCATCCCGCAGTGTCAACTCATCATTGAAAATCAAATTGTAATTATAATCAATAACTTGTATCGCGCAAGGCATCAAACGAGGACGCACCAAAACCAAGCCACAGTCAGGTCAATATACAAATAAGACAGACAGGCAGCCTATGGAGGATAAGCAATTCCATAAAGTTAATGTAAGAAGAAACTGTGAAGCTTTATCTGCTCTGCAATTTCGTTTTCACTTTTTTTTATTCTTGTTGAGGTTTTCACCATAATATGTTGAGAGCCGCTTACGCTCAATATTTGTTCTGAAACATCTTCTCCTCGACGCTCATTATGCACGAATTAACAGCTGACGAAGTGATGAGCGATCCTAAGCAACAAGGCATAATCCGAAAACTGGTCAGTTGACATCAACTCGCGCAAATCCATAAGGAAAACACTTGCTAATTGCTATAGTTGCTACGCGGAAGTCTCAAGTACTAATTTTATTGAATGCACGATACAAATGCATTTTGATATTGCCCTCCTTACAAAGTTCAGAGGTGCACACGACCATACGACAGAACATCTATTGCGATCATCGCGCTGAGTAATTGTGAGCGAAGGTTTTCCTCAAGGTCCGTACACACTTAGTCAACCGCCTGAGTGGAAGCTCGACAGAGGCGAAAATCTATACATAACTTTGGGGGGGGGGACAGACTCTATGAGGGCCGGATTTTTTTTTTTGGGGGGACAGAACGGCTTAAGTCAAAACTTTGGAGGGGCAGTCCCTCTCTGTCCCCAATGATTTACGCCACTGCAGCTCGAACCTTCACTCTCCGCGTTAAGGCGCTCTAACCACCAATATGATGCCAATGACAATGCGAAATGATAATGTAAATGACAATGTGATTTGATAATGTAAATGACAATGTGATATGATAATGTAAATGACAATGTGATATGATAATGTAAATGACAAGGCGATATGATAATGTAAATGACAATGCGAAATGATAATGTAAATGACAATGCGAAATGATAATGTAAATGACAATGTGATATGATAATGTAAATGACAATGTGATATGATAATGTAAATGACAATGTGATATGATAATGTAAATGACAATGTGATATGATAATGCCAAGTTATATCGTTTTCATGTGGTGGTAATTTGATTGTTGCGTCAAGCCATGCCAGTCAGTCAGTCAGTCAGTCAGTCAGTCAGTCAGTCAGTCAGTCAGTCAGTCAGTCAGTCAGTCAGTCAGTCAGTCAGTCAGTCCAGTCAGTCAGTCAGTCAGTCAATCAGTCAGTCAGTCAGTCAGTCAGTCAGTCAGTCAGTCAGTGTCAGTCAGTCAGTCAGTCAGTCAGTCAGTCAGTTGTCAGTCAGTCAGTCAGTCAGTCAGTCAGTCAGTCAGTCAGTCAGTCAGACTGCCAGTCAGTCAGTCAGTCAGTCAGTCAGTCATTTGGACATTTATTATACTGCCCTCCTAAGATCTGTCTATGGTTCCACAAGGAGGCACGCAGGGCATGCTGTGCTTCAAGGAGGCCAAGTCATGATAAGCCTATACAGTCATCCAAGAGGTTGGAATAGAGATGTCTTAACCACAACTGGGCACGGACGGTTGAGTAAAAGACACAGAACGCCTGACTGAGGCTCAGGCAGGAGAACCTCAGTCGCAAATATTACGTGGACGCTATTTACAGTACATTCGGTAGATGGCGCAATACGTTGCTTAACTGAAGCATGTCAGTTCTACTTTGTCTCCAGGGTAGAGCATTATACAGGCCCTAATCAAGTGCTGATTCTTCCTCTAGGCACAAGGTAGCTTAATGCTGTCCTGAACTTCCATTTCTAACGGTTAGAGAGGATATGGGGGAAATGTTTTTGCACTTACAGGTTTGATCTTCATAGAGATTACCTTGATAACGGTTTATATGCTGGATAGAACATTAGTTCTTATTGAAGCAATTTGAGCTAATTGTTATTAGATGAGTCTAGGTTTGTGTCCCGCAAATTAAATGTAGTCCCTATGTTGAACTTATGTGAATACACTTCAGATGACGTCAGATGCTGCGGGATGCATATATACTAGGCTGACCAGACGTCCCGGTTTTCCCGGACAGTCCCGATTTTCTGCTAGCTGTCCCGGCTGCCGGGAAAGGTAGGCCAAACTCTAAATATGTCCCGGTTTTTAAAAACTGACCTGACTTTCCGATCTTATAGGCTATAACATGATGTATTTCATGTGCGTTTGTCATGTGATCAAATAAAGGATATACTTACTTACTTTATCAACGTCTCCTTGATTTTACTACTGGCATCTGGCGAGTAAATTCATTTTAATCTCACTTTTATTTATTACCATGCATAATACCTCTTCCGGTTCTAAACGTCATATTGTCGTAGTGATAATATTCTGATAAAACACATTTTCATAAAACAGTTCAATCTTTTTATGCAACTTCGTTGGAATATTTTGACATGTGGGAAGTTAGTTATGCATAGTTTATGCTAGTGAAAGTGAATAATGGAAGAAACATGTGTTGAATTTTATGACAGAATATTATTAGCAGACAGAAAACTTTTAAGAAGCATACTTTCAAGCGCCAAATATTAGTGACTGATTTGATAAATTTAGAATAATTAAATTTAAATTTAAAAGCAAGATTTCTTATGATAGAATGCTAGCAGACAAAAAAAACTTGTAAGAAGCATACATTCAGGTGCCAAATTTGAGTAGGCTAACTGATTTGAGAAATTTAGAATTTAATTTTAAATTTAAAAGCATGATTTGAATAAAACCTTCACTTAGTAGGCCCTATAGTCTTATACCAATATAATAAGCATAAAATAGATATTTGCGCAAGTTATATTATATTAATTATTGACAACATCACAAATTTATTTTGTGATTGAAGTGTCCCGGTTTTTAGTTTCCAATATCTGGTCAGCCTAATATATACCCGACTTCCAATACGCGCAGTGTCGTAAAACTATTTAAAACATATTTTAGCCATGTTTTCATCACATCCAACTTCTACTTCTACTATAAATAATTTGATCGCTCATCCAGCTTCTAGTTTTACTGCAATAATTTAGCATCAATATCATGGTTTCATCGCTCATCCGACTTCTACTTTTGCTATCAATATGCTCATAGGCGCCGACTCCACAGGGGCAACAGGGACTTTCGCCCCAGATTGAAAAGAGTTATTGAAAAGAGTTATTGAAAAGAGTTATTGAAAAGAGTTATTGAAAAGAGTTATTGAAAAGAGTTATTGAAAAGAGTTATTGAAAAGAGTTATTGAAAAGAGTTATTGAAAAGAGTTATTGAAAAGAGTTATTGAAAAGAGTTATTGAAAAGAGTTATTGAAAAGAGTTATTGAAAAGAGTTATTGAAAAGAGTTATTGAAAAGAGTTATTGAAAAGAGTTATTGAAAAGAGTTATTGAAAAGAGTTATTGAAAAGAGTTATTGAAAAGAGTTATTGAAAAGAGTTATTGAAAAGAGTTATTGAAAAGAGTTATTGAAAAGAGTTATTGAAAAGAGTTATTGAAAGAGTTATTGAAAAGAGTTATTGAAAAGAGTTATTGAAAAGAGTTATTGAAAAGAGTTATTGAAAAGAGTTATTGAAAAGAGTTATTGAAAAGAGTTATTGAAAAGAGTTATTGAAAAGAGTTATTGAAAAGAGTTATTGAAAAGAGTTATTGAAAAGAGTTATTGAAAAGAGTTATTGAAAAGAGTTATTGAAAAGAGTTATTGAAAAGAGTTATTGAAAAGAGTTATTGAAAAGAGTTATTGAAAAGAGTTATTGAAAAGAGTTATTGAAAAGAGTTATTGAAAAGAGTTATTGAAAAGAGTTATTGAAAAGAGTTATTGAAAAGAGTTATTGAAAAGAGTTATTGAAAAGAGTTATTGAAAAGAGTTATTGAAAAGAGTTATTGAAAAGAGTTATTGAAAAGAGTTATTGAAAAGAGTTATTGAAAAGAGTTATTGAAAAGAGTTATTGAAAAGAGTTATTGAAAAGAGTTATTGAAAAGAGTTATTGAAAAGAGTTATTGAAAAGAGTTATTGAAAAGAGTTATTGAAAGAGTTATTGAAAAGAGTTATTGAAAAGAGTTATTGAAAAGAGTTATTGAAAAGAGTTATTGAAAAGAGTTATTGAAAAGAGTTATTGAAAAGAGTTATTGAAAAGAGTTATTGAAAAGAGTTATTGAAAAGAGTTATTGAAAAGAGTTATTGAAAAGAGTTATTGAAAAGAGTTATTGAAAAGAGTTATTGAAAAGAGTTATTGAAAAGAGTTATTGAAAAGAGTTATTGAAAAGAGTTATTGAAAAGAGTTATTGAAAAGAGTTATTGAAAAGAGTTATTGAAAAGAGTTATTGAAAAGAGTTATTGAAAAGAGTTATTGAAAGAGTTATTGAAAAGTTATTTATTGAAAAGAGTTATTGAAAAGAGTTATTGAAAAGAGTTATTGAAAAGAGTTATTGAAAAGAGTTATTGAAAGAGTTATTGAAAAGAGTTATTGAAAAGAGTTATTGAAAAGAGTTATTGAAAAGAGTTATTGAAAAGAGTTATTGAAAAGAGTTATTGAAAAGAGTTATTGAAAAGAGTTATTGAAAAGAGTTATTGAAAAGAGTTATTGAAAAGAGTTATTGAAAAGAGTTATTGAAAAGAGTTATTGAAAAGAGTTATTGAAAAGAGTTATTGAAAAGAGTTATTGAAAAGAGTTATTGAAAAGAGTTATTGAAAAGAGTTATTGAAAAGAGTTATTGAAAAGAGTTATTGAAAAGAGTTATTGAAAAGTTATTGAAAAGAGTTATTGAAAAGAGTATTGAAAAGAGTTATTGAAAAGAGTTATTGAAAAGAGTTATTGAAAAGAGTTATTGAAAAGAGTTATTGAAAAGAGTTATTGAAAAGAGTTATTGAAAAGAGTTATTGAAAGAGTTATTGAAAAGAGTTATTGAAAAGAGTTATTGAAAAGAGTTATTGAAAAGAGTTATTGAAAAGAGTTATTGAAAAGAGTTATTGAAAAGAGTTATTGAAAGAGTTATTGAAAAGAGTTATTGAAAAGAGTTATTGAAAAGAGTTATTGAAAAGAGTTATTGAAAAGAGTTATTGAAAAGAGAGTTATTGAAAAGAGTTATTGAAAAGAGTTATTGAAAAGAGTTATTGAAAAGAGTTATTGAAAAGAGTTATTGAAAAGAGTTATTGAAAGAGTTATTGAAAAGAGTTATTGAAAAGAGTTATTGAAAAGAGTTATTGAAAAGAGTTATTGAAAAGAGTTATTGAAAGAGTTATTGAAAAGAGTTATTGAAAAGAGTTATTGAAAAGAGTTATTGAAAAGAGTTATTGAAAGAGTTATTGAAAAGAGTTATTGAAAAGAGTTATTGAAAAGAGTTATTGAAAAGAGTTATTGAAAAGAGTTATTGAAAAGAGTTATTGAAAGAGTTATTGAAAAGAGTTATTGAAAAGAGTTATTGAAAAGAGTTATTGAAAAGAGTTATTGAAAAGAGTTATTGAAAAGAGTTATTGAAAAGAGTTATTGAAAAGAGTTATTGAAAAGAGTTATTGAAAAGAGTTATTGAAAAGAGTTATTGAAAAGAGTTATTGAAAAGAGTTATTGAAAAGAGTTATTGAAAAGAGTTATTGAAAAGAGTTATTGAAAAGAGTTATTGAAAAGAGTTATTGAAAGAGTTATTGAAAGAGTTATTGAAAAGAGTTATTGAAAAGAGTTATTGAAAAGAGTTATTGAAAAGAGTTATTGAAAAGAGTTATTGAAAAGAGTTATTGAAAAGAGTTATTGAAAAGAGTTATTGAAAAGAGTTATTGAAAAGAGTTATTGAAAAGAGTTATTGAAAAGAGTTATTGAAAAGTTATTGAAAAGAGTTATTGAAAAGAGTTATTGAAAAGAGTTATTGAAAAGAGTTATTGAAAAGAGTTATTGAAAAGAGTTATTGAAAAGAGTTATTGAAAAGAGTTATTGAAAAGAGTTATTGAAAAGAGTTATTGAAAAGAGTTATTGAAAAGAGTTATTGAAAAGAGTTATTGAAAAGAGTTATTGAAAAGAGTTATTGAAAAGAGTTATTGAAAAGAGTTATTGAAAAGAGTTATTGAAAAGAGTTATTGAAAAGAGTTATTGAAAAGAGTTATTGAAAAGAGTTATTGAAAAGAGTTATTGAAAAGAGTTATTGAAAAGAGTTATTGAAAAGAGTTATTGAAAAGAGTTATTGAAAAGAGTTATTGAAAAGAGTTATTGAAAAGAGTTATTGAAAAGAGTTATTGAAAAGAGTTATTGAAAGAGTTATTGAAAAGAGTTATTGAAAAGAGTTATTGAAAAGAGTTATTGAAAAGAGTTATTGAAAAGAGTTATTGAAAAGAGTTATTGAAAAGAGTTATTGAAAAGAGTTATTGAAAAGAGTTATTGAAAGAGTTATTGAAAAGAGTTATTGAAAAGAGTTATTGAAAAGAGTTATTGAAAAGAGTTATTGAAAAGAGTTATTGAAAAGAGTTATTGAAAAGAGTTATTGAAAAGAGTTATTGAAAGAGTTATTGAAAAGAGTTATTGAAAGAGTTATTGAAAAGAGTTATTGAAAAGAGTTATTGAAAAGAGTTATTGAAAAGAGTTATTGAAAAGAGTTATTGAAAAGAGTTATTGAAAAGAGTTATTGAAAAGAGTTATTGAAAAGAGTTATTGAAAAGAGTTATTGAAAAGAGTTATTGAAAAGAGTTATTGAAAAGAGTTATTGAAAAGAGTTATTGAAAAGAGTTATTGAAAAGAGTTATTGAAAAGAGTTATTGAAAAGAGTTATTGAAAAGAGTTATTGAAAAGAGTTATTGAAAAGAGTTATTGAAAAGAGTTATTGAAAAGAGTTATTGAAAAGAGTTATTGAAAAGAGTTATTGAAAAGAGTTATTGAAAAGAGTTATTGAAAAGAGTTATTGAAAAGAGTTATTGAAAAGAGTTATTGAAAAGAGTTATTGAAAAGAGTTATTGAAAAGAGTTATTGAAAAGAGTTATTGAAAAGAGTTATTGAAAGAGTTATTGAAAAGAGTTATTGAAAAGAGTTATTGAAAAGAGTTATTGAAAAGAGTTATTGAAAAGAGTTATTGAAAAGAGTTATTGAAAAGAGTTATTGAAAAGAGTTATTGAAAAGAGTTATTGAAAAGAGTTATTGAAAAGAGTTATTGAAAAGAGTTATTGAAAAGAGTTATTGAAAAGAGTTATTGAAAAGAGTTATTGAAAAGAGTTATTGAAAGAGTTATTGAAAAGAGTTATTGAAAAGAGTTATTGAAAAGAGTTATTGAAAAGAGTTATTGAAAGAGTTATTGAAAGAGTTATTGAAAAGAGTTATTGAAAAGAGTTATTGAAAAGAGTTATTGAAAAGAGTTATTGAAAAGAGTTATTGAAAAGAGTTATTGAAAAGAGTTATTGAAAAGAGTTATTGAAAAGAGTTATTGAAAAGAGTTATTGAAAAGAGTTATTGAAAAGAGTTATTGAAAAGAGTTATTGAAAAGAGTTATTGAAAAGAGTTATTGAAAAGAGTTATTGAAAAGAGTTATTGAAAAGAGTTATTGAAAGAGTTATTGAAAAGAGTTATTGAAAAGAGTTATTGAAAAGAGTTATTGAAAAGAGTTATTGAAAAGAGTTATTGAAAAGAGTTATTGAAAAGAGTTATTGAAAAGAGTTATTGAAAAGAGTTATTGAAAAGAGTTATTGAAAAGAGTTATTGAAAAGAGTTATTGAAAAGAGTTATTGAAAAGAGTTATTGAAAAGAGTTATTGAAAAGAGTTATTGAAAAGAGTTATTGAAAAGAGTTATTGAAAAGAGTTATTGAAAAGAGTTATTGAAAAGAGTTATTGAAAAGAGTTATTGAAAAGAGTTATTGAAAAGAGTTATTGAAAAGAGTTATTGAAAAGAGTTATTGAAAAGAGTTATTGAAAAGAGTTATTGAAAATTGAAAGAGTTATTGAAAAGAGTTATTGAAAAGAGTTATTGAAAAGAGTTATTGAAAAGAGTTATTGAAAAGAGTTATTGAAAAGAGTTATTGAAAAGAGTTATTGAAAAGAGTTATTGAAAAGAGTTATTGAAAAGAGTTATTGAAAAGAGTTATTGAAAAGAGTTATTGAAAAGAGTTATTGAAAAGAGTTATTGAAAAGAGTTATTGAAAAGAGTTATTGAAAAGAGTTATTGAAAAGTTATTGAAAAGAGTTATTGAAAAGAGTTATTGAAAAGAGTTATTGAAAAGAGTTATTGAAAAGAGTTATTGAAAGAGTTATTGAAAAGAGTTATTGAAAAGAGTTATTGAAAAGAGTTATTGAAAAGAGTTATTGAAAAGAGTTATTGAAAAGAGTTATTGAAAAGAGTTATTGAAAAGAGTTATTGAAAAGAGTTATTGAAAAGAGTTATTGAAAAGAGTTATTGAAAAGAGTTATTGAAAGAGTTATTGAAAAGAGTTATTGAAAAGAGTTATTGAAAAGAGTTATTGAAAAGAGTTATTGAAAAGAGTTATTGAAAAGAGTTATTGAAAAGAGTTATTGAAAAGAGTTATTGAAAAGAGTTATTGAAAAGAGTTATTGAAAAGAGTTATTGAAAAGAGTTATTGAAAAGAGTTATTGAAAAGAGTTATTGAAAAGAGTTATTGAAAAGAGTTATTGAAAAGAGTTATTGAAAAGAGTTATTGAAAAGAGTTATTGAAAAGAGTTATTGAAAAGAGTTATTGAAAAGAGTTATTGATTTATTGAAAAGAGTTATTGAAAAGAGTTATTGAAAAGAGTTATTGAAAAGAGTTATTGAAAAGAGTTATTGAAAAGAGTTATTGAAAAGAGTTATTGAAAAGAGTTATTGAAAAGAGTTATTGAAAAGAGTTATTGAAAAGAGTTATTGAAAAGAGTTATTGAAAAGAGTTATTGAAAAGAGTTATTGAAAAGAGTTATTGAAAAGAGTTATTGAAAAGAGTTATTGAAAAGAGTTATTGAAAAGAGTTATTGAAAAGAGTTATTGAAAAGAGTTATTGAAAAGAGTTATTGAAAAGAGTTATTGAAAAGAGTTATTGAAAAGAGTTATTGAAAGAGTTATTGAAAAGAGTTATTGAAAAGAGTTATTGAAAAGAGTTATTGAAAAGAGTTATTGAAAAGAGTTATTGAAAAGAGTTATTGAAAAGAGTTATTGAAAGAGTTATTGAAAGAGTTATTGAAAAGAGGAATTATTGAAAGAGTTACTGAAAGAGTTATTGAAAAGAGTTATTGAAAGAGTTATTGAAAAGAGTTATTGAGATAGTTATTGAAAAGAATTTTTGAAAGAGTTATTGAAAAGACTTATTGAAAAGAGTTATTGAAAAGAGTTATTGAAAGAGTTATTGAAAAGAGTTACTGAAAAGAGTTTTTGAAAAGAGTTATTGAAAAGTTATTGAAAAGAGTTATTGAAAAGAGTTATTGAAAGATTTATTGAAAAGAGTTATTGAAAAGAGTTATTGAAAATAGTTATTGAAAGAGTTATTGAAAGAGTTATTGAAAAGAGTTATTGAAAGAGTTATTGAAAGAGTTATTGAAAAGAGTTATTCAAATAGTATTTTTTCGCGGGACAAAATTGTGACTTGAAAACCGAGTCAGCGAGTCAAATTCGAGTCCGGGCCTTCGAGTCCGAGCCGAGTGGCGACAAGCCAAGTCCGAGTCCACAAAAAATCGGTCTCGAGTCGGACTCGAGTCCTAGGCCGGACTCGAGTACTACATCACTGCCTAACCCACCTTAGGTTCGGCCGATGGTAGCGGCTGAACCCTGTTGGTAGCCCTATAGAGATGTTCTGCAGATGAGCACGTAGCCTAAAGCTTAGCTCAACTAAACAATGAAACCGAAGCTGGAGAAATTCTTGCCCCAGTACCTTTTACTAAAAGTCGGCGTCTCTGAGTCAGGGTTGGACTTCTTGAAAAGTTGAGACTTCACTTTTGAGTGGAAGGCTCAGAGTTGATAGACAGAGGAGCATGAGGCGGAATTTGATTGGGGCGAGTGGCAATGATGATGGAGAAACCGAGAATCTTAGTTAATCGTTGATCATAATCTCGAGATTTCTACAATAATATTGTAATAATAAATTACACATTTCTAAAGCGCTACTCTAAAGACCGGCGCAGCGCATCAGCTTATTCCAGAGGTGCAAAAAACCAAACTTTTTTCAAAATGAAAAGTTGGTTTTTGGTTTTTTGGTTTTATTTGGTTTTTTGGTTTTATTTGGTTTTTGGTTTTTTGGTTTTTTGGTTTTTAAGATTTTCCTTTTTCGGATCATAAAACTCATTAAAATGTCATAATACCGTTCAAATTAATCAGATGCATATAAATGAAATTAACTAGAACAGTAGAACCGTAGAATGTCATAAAACGAAGTTAACAAAGACCATACAACAATTGCCAAGAGACTTGAAGAGACGACATTTTTGGCAATTATAATTTTTTTTAAACCAAAAAAACCAAAAAAAAAAACCTTGAACAGCCCTGGCTCATTCACGAACGATGCCGACAGTACCAGAGGCATACAGTATAGCCTACTTATAATTGCTAGAGAGCCCAGACAGACAGACAGACGGACAGACATACAGATAGACAGACAGACAGACAGACAGACGAACAGATGGACAGACAGACAGACGGACAGACAGACGGACGGATGGACAGACAGACATACAGACAGACAGACAGACAGACAGAGCTATTAATCTAGGTTACATGGTCTGGTCTGTGCATAGCCTAAATGTGGCTGATATATATATATATATATATATATATATATATATATATATATATATATATATATATATATATATATTAGAAACTTACAGCGACAAGTAGATAAAGTCTTTTCCTGTCGTCGTCAACACCCTTTGATGCCAGAAGAATTGAATCCATCCGGTCTATTAAAGTTTTTACATTTGTACACGAATCGTAAGAATGGAAGTTTAATCTAAGCAAGTGTGTCGATCATGTCGGTCTGAGAAAAATATTTATACTCTAATGGCGATAATATTTGTCGGCACAGCACGAAATGATTGTACAAGGCGTCTTCTGGAAGAGCAGTCTTTAAAGGCTATACAATTTATTAAAGCTCAGATCTTCTTCGTCCGCTCATGCAGTCCTCATATTCAACAGTATTGTAAAGGTGACAGGGTGGAAACGTGTTGCATAAAAAACGGGATGTTTAACGAATTTTTCACCCAGTGTCGGCTGTATTGGCTAAACTTCTCGCTTAATAGCCTATACACAAAGGACCTGTTTGTTCCCATTCTTCGTCGTTACAGACCTTAACAAGGCTGGATTAAACTTCAACCGTGCACTACTTTTTAGAGTTTATTACCAGGTCTTTTATACTTATAATTGCTAGAGAGCCCAGACAGACAGACGACGGACAGACGGTATGTATGTATGTATGTATGTATGTATGTATGTATGTATGTATGTATGTATGTATGTATGTATGTATGTATGTATGTATGTATGTATGTATGTATATGTATGTATGTATGTATGTATGTATGTATGTATGTATGTATGTATGTATGTATGTATGTATGTATGTATGTATGTATGTATGTATGTATGTATGTATGTATGTATGTATGTATGTATGTATGTATGTAGGGCCTATGTATGTATGTATGTATGTATGTATGTATGTATGTATGTATGTATGTATGTATGTATGTATGTATGTATGTATGTATGTATGTATGTATGTAGGGCCTATGTATGTATGTATGTATGTATGTATATGTATGTATGTATGTATGTAGGGCTATGTATGTATGTATGTATGTATGTATGTATGTATGTATGTATGTATGTATGTATGTATGTATGTATGTATGTATGTATGTATGTATGTATGTAGGGCCTATGTATGTATGTATGTATGTATGTATGTATGTATGTATGTATGTATGTATGTATGTATGTATGTATGTATGCATGTATGTATGTATGTATGTATGTATGTATGTATGTATGTATGTATGTATGTATGTATGTATGTATGTATGTATGTATGTATGTATGTATGGCAACTATGTATGTATGTATGTATGTATGTATGTATGTATGTATGTATGTATGTATGTATGTATGTATGTATGTATGTATGTATGTATGTATGTATGTAGGGCCTATGTATGTATGTATGTATGTATGTATGTATGTATGTATGTATGTATGTATGTATGTATGTATGTATGTATGTATGTATGTATGTATGTATGTATGTATGTATGTATGTATGTATGTATGTATGCATGTATGTATGTATGTATGTATGTATGTATGTATGTATGTATGTATGTATGTATGTATGTATGTATGTATGTATGTATGTATGTATGTATGTATGTATGTATGTATGTATGTATGTATGTATGTATGTATGTATGTATGTATGTATGTATGTATGTATGTATGTATGTATGTATGTATGTATGTATGTATGTATGTATGTATGGCCTATGTATGTATGTATGTATGTATGTATGTATGTATGTATGTATGTATGTATGTATGTATGTATGTATGTATGTATGTATGTATGTATGTATGTATGTATGTATGTATGTATGTATGTATGACGTCATGGTTGACGCACAAGCTTGACTCCCGCGGAATTGCTTTGCATAGCTAGCTACTAGTCGATATATGCTGTATTGTCTCTATCAATTCCCTATCATTGTCTCTATCACGAGGCAATCCGGCGAAGCCGAGGTTTATTTAGGAGGCGCCAAACCATTGAGTTGCCCCAAACAGGTTTGGGTAAGGGACTAAGGGTTGTCCAAATAATTTGAAGAGTAAAGACAGCCACATTAATACTACGAAAGCAAATAAATTAGAAAACTCAATGGTCGCTGTTTATCAACCTTCTGCGTAGTCTACATTGCATGGCCTGCTGGATTTCCTGCTCATAGTTTTCTCATGTTCCTCGGTGTCCAGTTTTGCCTGTGTGATAAATCTATTTGTTGTCAATTAAGGTTACTAAGAAGGGGATACGATGTTTAAAGCCTACACAAACGTATAGGTCGTAGTTTCAAATTATCACTTTTAAGTAATTGTAATGTACGATTATCCAGGAGCATCTCTAACATCATCTGTTGGAGACTGACAGCCTACGCGGTCAAGGCGTGCAGCTGTGAGTTAGGAAAGTAGGCGTTACTACCAGGATACGTCATAGCGAAACCGAAGCGCATCCTGATGACGTAACGCTTGCTCTCAAAACGTCACTCAACATCCGGTCTCTGAAGAAACCAAGCCTACAGTCGAAGAAGAATCCACTAAACGTTCCTATGATTGCTCTACACAATTATACCATTTAATCGTTACCAGTAACAAATTATTTGGTACACCGGTTAACATGAGCGAAGACAAACACAGAAGGTGTTATAACAATAGGCCTACTCAGATGTTAAATGTTACAACGTTACAGTTAGGTATTTGTCCAGTTGCTTTGTACTAGGACTCAGTAGACTCACATCGTCGGCTTCTGATAATTATTTCTTTTGTATAAAGGCCTACCCTGATCACATCACTTGCTCATATAGACTATGCCTATGCCACTTTGCACCACCTTTTCCGTTTAGATGTACATCCTTTGCTAATATATGCACTTTGCTTCGGCAACATAAGTACATAAGCGTGCAAACATCTTATTTCTAATAATTATAATCTAATCTAATGACTTCCATAGCGCCCGTTTTCAAAATACCTAAGACACCAATTGATGACAGCTTCAAGTGAAATGGATAACTCTGCTTGATAGTCATATTTTAGCGCATTCGACAGCAGCTGTTATATAGGGGGTAAAAGCACTGTTTAACTATTCAAATATGCAAATACATGCATAGATGCTTCCATTCCGATTGGCTAAATTTAAACTCATTGGAAAGCATTAAACTGGTAAGTTATCCTACACAAACGGGCGTTTCCCTTCTGCGCATTGCTGTAGGCCCATAATATCCGTTTTGCACCTCCTCCTACGATCTTTCGACTTGAGGAGTGTCTACCGAGACGTGTAGAATAAAGGCGAAAAGGAAGACAACATTGTAGCCGTGCTGGCTGTACCATTACGTTTCGTCAATATTGGATTGGGTTATAGGCAAACATACTTATGTGGCTTATGAATTACAAAGATAACAGGGTCTAAGATAGTGGGTTTTCTGACACAGTATTATAGTTGACATTGTCGAATTAGCAGTTGGTTTGTCTGTAGGGTACAGTGTTTAGTATGAATTTTTGAAAGATTACCTCAAGTCAGCTACATACGATTTCATTATAACGCCTGAATACTTACCACTTCAAGTACAGTTTGAGGAAGAGTGTACGGCTGACATTTCTGAGTATTTTAGGCAATTTTCCCTTGCCTTCGAGTGCCTATCCTAATTAGTCTAATCTTATCCAAGAAAGCTTTAACACTGCATATATCCAACTACGTGCACACTATATTTCCCCCTCCCCAATTAGGACAATAAAACAACAGCAGGCCTAATAGTTACAACTTCACAGGAACAGCGCAACAGGAGCCAGAGATAAAACGCAACAAACTTGTACAAGACTGTTCCATATTTCTAGTTAAGAGAAACTGATTACATAACTGATTACATTACTGTTGTTTTATTGTCCTAATAACGTTTCATAGGTATACGGTTAGTTGCGCAACAAATCGCAGATCTTGCTAGTTTTATCTCTACGTGTGTTATACTAAAACAGGTGCACTTTTAACTTAAGTCGACGAACCGGCAAAAACCGTCGAAAAACTTTCAAGTGATGACAGTTAGCGGAACAAAACGAAGCCTTAAACGCGAACCTGTGCGTGTGCTTAAAATGCGTCTTTCATTAGCAACGGCCGAGCGTCTTAAGACGCCTTTGCAACCTGCAGTCCTCGGGTTCCAAATCGCTTGTTACACCTTGTGGTTGAATCAAAGTTGTCTTCACGCTTCGCCGAAGCCGCAAATGTACGCCATCAAACTATAGACGGGAGTGTATAGTTCCCGTGAGACATATCGACCATGTTAACCATGCTTGTATTGTATGATATTATAGAAGCATGTCTCCTTTCAGCAGGCAGCAGTCACACGTAAGCCGTCTTACTAGGCTCTTAGCTCCGATCAAGGCTATACATGCACGCATAGATACGCCTGCATACTGTAGCTATTAATTTTATTAATGGAACTGGATTCAAGACGGCTTTACCCGCTATAAAGCGCATTTAATATCCCCTACACCAACATTTGTATGATGCTTAGGCCTACAAGTATCTCATCTAAAAAAATTATATTTCTAAAAATTCATGTAGGCCTAGGCCTAATCATTTATGGAAAATTATATATAGCTTATATGATATATGTGTTTGTATCTAAGCTTACATATACCGGTATTGAAGGACACTTTTGAATGCAACCAATTCAAAGAACAAATAAAAGCAATACAGATGATATATGCCATCGCATGCAAGCATATCGGATATAGGCCTATAGGCCTACTTTTGTACACTCAAGACTTCAACAGACTCTGTTAACAGGAAGAAAGCGAAACGCTAGAATCGTTGCGAAAACTGAAGGAAATGATTACTCGATTGTAATCCATACTGGAAGAATTTACTCTCCTTTTTTGTCCCAAGCCGGGACAAAAGAGGAGGTCGACGTTAAAAGCATCTATACTGCATGTTCCAGCAGTCTTCTTGTGGTTCTCTGCCTCTTAGGCAGGTTCAAATATCCGACGTCGCCACTTCTCTCGTTGTTGGGCCTCTTCTTTCAGTTTCCTGTAGCCAGCAGTAAATAACATCTTATGGCTCATATTCGCAATGCATGAAAGCATGTTAGCCATTAGATGCTGTTAAATACTGGGACAGAGTGATCACTGAGATATGTTGTGTATTAAGAGGGACTGTATAATTAAAACTTTAGCCATAAGTATAGCCAGGATTAAAGCGCTTTTTAAGTTTTATTGAAACTTTTCCCGACCCAACCCTGGCGGAAAAGGACAGATTATAGGCTGTTATAAAATGTGTCAGAAAGATCCCTATAGGGCCCTACATGTAGGTAGGACTCGCAACTTCAGAGGAGCCAATTTCAAACGACAGAAAATGTTCGACACTAATCTAGAACACTTCCGTCTAACTCAACGATGCATTTGTTCTGTTCAGCGTATATTATTTGTACACGGTGTGTGCACAGCCACTTATCATATCTGCGCGTTCTTTCACAAGTGTGCATTGGCCATTATGACGGGCCATCAACTGGTTCTCACGTTATACTAAAGAACTCTTCCTTCACCTGTGCTTCACTCGATAGAATTATGTTCGGACTTCTCCACGCCTGACTGATTTATGCTCATGTTTCGCGCGCGAGCATTATATTATATATATATATATACAAATATATGACAATATTGTATAGTTTATGTACCAATAAAGCATGCCGTCATATAGGCCTACTTATGAACGCCTTTGAAATGCACGTATATTATATAGGCATAGGCAGCATCCACAGCCTGACATGATCCAATCCATCCAATTTGAAGTCTTCTTCTGTAGCGCCTTTTTCATAATAAACAAGGCATCATTCGATGTTCGTTTCGAAGACCATATCGTGAACATTGACTGTGGTCAGTATTAACAAACCAGTAATAAAGCATATTGATAGCGCTTAGTTGATAGCGACGTAATCATCGTATAGCAGTTAATGGTCTTTGGTTTGTCAACAAGGACAACATATGGCACATGCTAGATTGCGTGTCTATAGCACTCAGGTCTACGCCTCCAGTGGAGAGTTGGTCTGAGTTTCTGAGTTTTTAACTTAAGCCGATTTGAATTTTTGAGTTCTTGAGTTGGTTTGAGTTTTTTGTTTGCTTCTGCTATTTGTGTGTTCCTGTATTTCTTTTAGTCTGCGTGTAATATGCTCTGGTGCTGGGGCCGGCTACTCAATCAGAAAATCCCCAGAGAGGTGACTGGGGTAGGTCTTCCCAATGCTCACACAGTGGAGTTGGGGTTTAATACTCTCCTCTGTCTTGGTCAGATTGAAATAAGTGTCCATGAGGGAAAGTTGTTCTAAAATGTGCTGCACTAAAATGTTTATTCCTTTCTTCTTGATCTGTTTTCATATAGAAAAGCCGGTGTGATGCAATATACGATACACGACTAATAAGGTTCCCGAAAATATTGCAATTGGTTCACGTGACTGATGACGTTAGGTAGGCCTATAAGCTGTCACCATTTACCATTACTAGAAATGCGAGAGCATGTCCAACCAAAAACATTAACAGCATGCATGCGAATTCAAGGATTGACATCTGGCAGATAGATCTCATATAATCCATTCAACAGAAAATTATCGAAAATTTATTCAGAACAGTTAAACTTGTGCAATCGCGGTGACACTGTAGTTTCCAGCCTGAGCCTACCAGTTGTTGAACTATCCCAATCGTAGTCGTAATCATAAACTCTAATTTCTAAAGCGCTACTCGAAAGCTATGCACAGGGCACCAGCTTATTCACGAGCGCTGCATAGTCCAAGATGTCAGAGAGAGGAAGAACTAACTTATCACACGCTCCAAGCTTAAGCAACCTTTTAGACCTTCATAAAATTTATAGGTATGTTTACAAAGATGCGATGTCATTTCCTTCTGGTTCTCGAGAATTGCGAGAAAGGTTTTTCTAAATCTCGAACTGTGCCGTTGACAGCGCTGCAGTCAGAAACAGGTTTCGTCCAGCTCATTATTGCGTAAGAAAAGAATTCAATTCTTTTCACTTACCGTACTAGAATAGTTTCGTAACTAATTTTTATATACGAAGACAACAGAATAGGCGTCATATAAAACTCGTCTTTATATTCGGACACATTTTGTAAGGCACAGATTTCGCACCCACGTTGTGGACCAGGCTTTGGCAATGGGAATCGGCACCATCATCAGCTCTGTAGCAAACAGTGACATATTTTGTTGAAATACATTTGGAGACTGTTTTCTGTTGGTATTCGACTGTGACATTGACAGATGGTGCTCCTATGCAACTTGTAGAAGAACAACATATATAGAAAGGTGGCTCCATTAGTTGCTCTTATCATCTGGGCAGTGGCAAGGTTGTTGATTCACCATTTCGTCCTTGAAAGCCGCGAGGCAGATGTTATTCTATAGTACACACAGTTGATATGGGGTTAAGTTGCATGGCTTTTATACACTGCAGAGAATGCAGGTTCTAAACGTATACTTTTGTGTGGTTCTATAATTATATGACAGGTGGCTTGTATTGAATTCGTCCTTCATTGCTGTCCAACGCCGCATGATTCCGAAATTCAAAGCTTGTTATCGGAATCATGCGTGGGACAGGAATCAAGGACGAATTCAATGCAAGCCATAGAACCACACGAAAGTATGCGCTTAGAACCTGCATGCATACATGCATACATACATACATACATACATACATACATACGTACATACATACATACATTTCAATTCAATTCAATTCAATTCAATTCAATATTTTTTTATTGCATCCGAAAACCACTCATAAGATTACATTTGTGACAATCAATCAATGACAACGTAATTGTACCTGAGAACGGTAGGCCTAATGACACATGAGTTATATTGCAAGTAAGTGAGGAGGAGTAATTAACGGAAGCAATGGGTGGCTCCTAAGGGATTGAAATCCCGCTAGATGGAGACACCCGACCACGTCAAGTATCATAGTTTCACAGATGGCTGGGCTGAGTATTCCCATTCTAAAAGAAAGGAAACGAAAGCAATAAAATTGGGCAGCTTAACTAAACTTATCTAATATAGCTTAACTAAAAAGCTCGAGGATCAGTGCAACGTGCAAACAGGTTTAGGTTGATTTGTACATATATTTTATAAATGATATGGATTTTCATAGCGGCAATTGTTATTCATCTATGAGAAAGAGGCGTAGCCTTTTTTTAAATTCATGTCGAGTCTTGGATGAGCGAATTTCTAATGGGATGGAGTTCCAGAGTAATGGCCCGGCAGCTCTAATGCTAAATTCTCTTGTATTAGTCCTCGCTTTTGCTGGACGGTATGATGTAGCCCCCCTCGTGAAGTAGCCATGAATCTGGGATCCAAGAGTGAAGTACCCTGCAAATGAAGAGGGTAATGAATTGTGTTCGTAACGATAAATGAATTCTCCTATTTGCAGACTTCTTATCTGTTTTAGGCTTAGCAAATTCAGTTCTCTGAAAATAGGGGCGGTATGAGCGTCTTTACGGGCTCCCTGTATTAATCTGATTGCCTTTTTTGGAGGATTATTAATTTATGGAGTCGAGAATCGTAATTTGAGGCCCAGATTAAGTTGCAATAATTTAAATATGGGAGAATTAGTGAATAATATAAGTTTAACCTAATTGTTTTTGGGAGTAGATACGAGATTCTTGATACTATTCCTATGTTTTTAGCTATTTTTTGAGAAATGTAGTTAATGTGTGTTTTCCATGATAAATGTTGATCAAGAAACACCCCTAGAAACTTGGTGGAGTCTACTTGACGGATAAGGCTTCCTTCCAGAGTTAGGGCCAAGTTTACTGGTTTAATTTTCCTATATGATTTGAAGTTTATGAAGTTAGTTTTATCTACATTTAGCGTAAGTCTATTGGCAACGAACCATTTACTGATTAGGGTCAGTTCATTATTAACAATTTCCATAAGGGAGGTGCAGGAGCGGTTGGAATAAAATATATTAGTATCGTCGGCGAACAGGATAAAGTGCAGGGTTGTAGATACAGTAGCTAGGTCGTTGATATACAGTAAGAATAGGAGTGGTCCGAGATTTGACCCCTGTGGGACTCCATATGCAATGTGTCCCAAAGGCGATAGTGATCCGTTACATAAAACTCTTTGTGTGCGTTGACTGAGGTAGCTATGGAACCATTTTAGCTGTAGGCCTCTAATACCAAAATTTGACATCTTTTTTAAGAGGATAGAGTGATCTACCGTGTCGAAAGCTTTTGCTAAATCTATAAAGATTCCGATCGAGTATTCATTATTATCAATTGCTTTTGAAATTTTTTCCTCCATATCGAGCAAAGCCATGAATGTGGAGTGTCCCGTCTGAAATCCATGTTGAGACGGGTGGATTAAGTTAGCTTTATTAACATAGGAACTAAGCCTATCATACATAACTTTTTCTAGGAATTTTGCAAAGTAAGGAAGAACGGAGATAGGTCGGTAATTGGCCAGGCATTCCTTTTCACCTTTCTTAAAAATTGGGACCACCTTAGCGCTTTTGAGTTGATCAGGGACAATTCCTTGTGCCAAAGAGCAATTGATGATTTCTGTTAGGGGTATGATTACAAGAGGAAGATTAGGTGTTGCTATGTAGGGATCGATACCGTCTATACCTTTAGTGTGGGTTTTTTTTAAGTTTCTCCCTATATTCAAGAGTTCTTCTGGAGTGGTCAGAGTTAGTCCCATAGAATTTAAGTTAGAAGGTGGCAAGTAATCTTCAAATGGGCAGGGTGGATCTTGGAGCTTATTAGCTAAGTCATTGGCTATGTTAATAAAATAGTTGTTAAAGCTGTCAGCTATTAGGTCCGCATTATCAATTTTTGTCCCATTAATTTCTAAGTGATCTATTTTTGGATGCTTATTATCTAGGTGCATTGCCGAACGAATTAATTTCCAGGTCATCTTTAAATCGTTATGGTATCTGCAAAATTCTGCAGCATAATAATTTCGTTCTGCATTAATTCGAATTGACTTAAATTTATTTCTATAAGCAGTGAATTTTTGTTTATTATAGGCATTAGGATTCTTCAGGTACTTGACATATAGTTTGTTTTTTTTCCTGCAGGATTTTAATAATCCGGCCGACATCCAGGGTTGGGTATAGTTTACTTTTGGTTTACTAGAATCGAGTTTTAATGGAAATGCACTATTATAGGCCCAACTATATTTAGCGATAAAACAGTCAAATGCTTCATTTACTCGACCAGTCGTGCAGTGACTCAATACCGGCTCCCAGTTCATGTCTGCAAGAGCCTTTTCAAATTGTTTCAAACCCGAGTCAGTGATAGGTCTGCTTTCCCTATTACGAAATTCGTGCTTAGTTGTAGCCTCAAGTGTAAATTGTGCGTAAATAGGCAGGTGGTCAGATAGATCTGAAGTGATGATAGAGGCATAATGCAACTTGGACCATGCAGTGCAGAAAATATTCTCAATTAGTGTTTTGGTGTCAGAGGTGATTAATACATACATACATACATACATACATACATACATACATACATACATACCTTATATACATACAAACATACAGACAGACAGACAACACATACACACACAAATACATACATGCGTGAATATTCATATCCACGCCGAGCAAGAACCCAACAGTTTTGGTAGAGACAAGAAGGTATAATGTTACGACAAATAAGCAGGCTAAGAAATGTGAGCTCTGAACTTCCTCGATGAGTTCATTTGAATGACGAAGGCCACAAAATATTATGGGCAATAAATAAATGCATATTATATATAATACTATAAATTATATAGACTATTATTAATAGAACAGAAATTTCTGTAGATGATTAGGCCTATAACTCAAGTAGTTCTTTAGGCAATACCAATCCTGTATAGTCTGCCGACGTAGCTGAATTTATACTTTGCAAGGGCCCATGCATGAATTGATATTATATATCGATGATTTAACAGACAGCAGGTCATTGAGAAGGTTTGCTGTGGAATGCTTACGCAGGTCTTTATGTCTTCGCGCGTCTATCGGTTGGGTCTACACGTAGGCCTACCCGTAACACGCTTCATAGGCCTTGTGAGACTATTGCTATTACTTTGCCTAATATAGTTAGAAGCTGGGCTACAGACGTTAATTTTTTAAGACCTTAATTTAACAATAACAAAAAAGCTGCGAAGATACCAGAAGACAACCGAATTCTCTGCTCTGGCTGTCTGAGCATCCATGACATCTTCAGCTGTCGATGGGAATCCGATGGTTGGTTCCTCGTGTGTGCGTGGGCCCGTCCGCCGCGGGTGACTCTTTCAGCTTAACTGTGCATTGTGTTGCTGACTGATGTAATATTATTCGTTCGTAATGACATTTGACATCATGAAGGGGCGCTATATAATTGCTCAATTACATTGCATTACTTGTTCTCATCACACGAAATAAAGCACAGCTAGAGCGGCTGAATCATCACTCTCTTCTTGATCCGTCGAGAAAAGAAGAAGCCAAAGATTCGAACCTCTGACACTGACGTAAAGTCAGCAATGACTGACACCGATACAACTCATTGTCATCACTCGCAATGACAAAAATTATTGCGTTCTGCTATACGCTGGGCGGTTGGGTGCTTAGAGCGGGTCCTGCGCACGGCCGCGCGCCTCATACATACATACATATAAATACATACATTTCAGATAGATTTGCCGACACCAGCAAAGTTTTTGTGCTACACCGTGGAAGTTCTGGTCGATTGAACAACCAGGTCAACTTACGCAACAGAGCGAAGATATCTGAGTCCAGGGACGGCTGAGCCCGAGGCGTACAGTAGGCCTATCACTCGTTGAGACTTCAGACTGTATCTGCAAGACTCAGCCGATTACGCGTAGGCATTAGGATCTTAAAATCAATACATTTTCACATCGGTAACGAGCGCATTTCTTCCCACATTAGACTGCATAATATATGCGTCTAGATCTAAGACCTTGATGCACCACCAATCAGAAGGTAAACCTGGCTGTAGTTAAAACATGCTGTAGTTTCTGAAGGCCAGAATAAGGCCTGCGGTAACGGCAAAGTTAACCGCGCTGGTGCATACGAATAGATGCATGATAAAACGTGACGACATTTGTTAGTGGGCGAATCTGAAGCAGGTGGTAAAAGCACGTTCGACACAGACATTCTTCACCTGCTCTGAGGTCAAGTACTGGTACAAGTTCACATCCGTACAATAATTATAATCACTATCGACAAAAAATGATCAGCTATCGACTATAGATAATCACTATCGAAAATAAATGATCAGTTATCGACTATAAACGATTAACTATCGACAATGAATAATCACTATCGACCATAAATAATCACTACGGACTATAAAATAATGATCAGCTATCGACTATAAATAATCACTATCGACTATAAATAATCACTATCGCCTATAAATGATCACTATCGACTATAAATGATCAGCTATCGACTATAATCACTATCGGCTATAAATGATCAGTTATCGACTATAAATGATCAGCTATTGAGAATAAATAATCACTATCGACTATAAATGATCACTATCGACTATAAATGATCAGCTATCGACTATAAATAATCACTATCGACTATAAATGATCACTATCGACTATAAATGATCAGCTATCGACTATAAATAATCACTATCGACTCTAAATAATCACTATCGACTATAAATGATTACTATCGACTATAAATTATCAGCTATCGACTATGATCACTATCGAATATAAATGATCAGCTATCGACTATAAATGATCAGCTATCGACTCTAAATAATCACTATCGACTTTAAATGATCAGCTATCGACTATAAATGATCAGTTATCGACTATAATCACTATCGACTATGAATGATCACTATCGACTATAAATTATCAGCTATCGACTATAATCACTATCGACTATAAATAATCACTATCGACTATAAATGATCAGCTATCGACTCTAAATAATCACTATCAACTATAAATGATCAGCTATCGACTATAAATAATCACTAAAGACTGTAAATTATCAGCCATCGACTATAAATGATCAGCTATGGACTATAAATAATCACTATCGACTCTAAATAATCACTATCGACTCTAAATAATCACTATCGACTATAGATTAACAGCTATCGACTATAATCACTATCGACTATAAATGATCAGCTATCGACTATAAATAATCACTATCGAAAAAAAATAATCACTATCGACTATAAATGATCACTATCGACTATAAATTATCAGCTATCGACTATAATCACTATCGACTATAAATGATCAGCTATCGACTCTAAATAATCACTATCGACTATAAATGATCAGCTATCGACTCTAAATAATCACTATCGACTCTAAATAATCACTATCGACTATAAATGATCAGCTATCGACTCTAAATAATCACTATCGACTATAAATGATCAGCTATCGACTATAAATAATCACTATCGACTATAAATGATCAGCTATCGACTATAAATAATCACTATCGACTCTAAATAATCACAATCGACTCTAAATAATCACTATCGACTATAAATGATCACTATCGACTATAAATTATCAGCTATCGACTATAATCACTATCGAATATAAATGATCAGCTATCGACTATATATAATCACTATCCACTATAAATAATCACTATCGACTCTAAATAATCACTATCGACTATAAATGATCAGCTATCGACTCTAAATAATCACTATCGACTATAAATGATCAGCTATCGACTATAAATAATCACTATCCACTATAAATAATCACTATCGACTATAAATGATCAGCTATCGACTATAAATAATCACTATCGACTATAAATAATCACTATCGACTATAAATGATCAGCTATCGACTATAAATGACCAGCTATCGACTCTAAATAATCACTATCGACTATAAATGATCACTATCGACTATAAATTATCAGCTATCGACTATAATCACTATTGACTATAAATTATCAGCTATCGACTATAAATAATCACTACCGACTTTAAATGATCAGCTATCGACTATAAATGATCAGTTATCGACTATAATCACTATCGACTATAAATGATCACTATCGACTATAAATTATCAGCTATCGACTATAATCACTATCGACTATAAATAATCACTATCGACTATAAATGATCAGCTATCGACTCTAAATAATCACTATCAACTATAAATGATCAGCTATCGACTATAAATAATCACTAAAGACTGTAAATTATCAGCCATCGACTATAAATGATCAGCTATGGACTATAAATAATCACTATCGACTCTAAATAATCACTATCGACTATAGATTAACAGCTATCGACTATAATCACTATCGACTATAAATGATCAGCTATCGACTATAAATAATCACTATCGAAAATAAATAATCACTATCGACTATAAATGATCACTATCGACTATAAATTATCAGCTATCGACTATAATCACTATCGACTATAAATGATCACTATCGACTATAAATGATCAGCTATCGACTATAATCACTATCGGCTATAAATGATCAGTTATCGACTATAAATGATCAGCTATTGAGAATAAATAATCACTATCGACTATAAATGATCACTATCGACTATAAATGATCAGCTATCGACTATAAATAATCACTATCGACTATAAATGATCACTATCGACTATAAATGATCAGCTATCGACTATAAATAATCACTATCGACTCTAAATAATCACTATCGACTATAAATGATCACTATCGACTATAAATTATCAGCTATCGACTATGATCACTATCGAATATAAATGATCAGCTATCGACTATAAATGATCAGCTATCGACTCTAAATAATCACTATCGACTTTAAATGATCAGCTATCGACTATAAATGATCAGTTATCGACTATAATCACTATCGACTATGAATGATCACTATCGACTATAAATTATCAGCTATCGACTATAATCACTATCGACTATAAATAATCACTATCGACTATAAATGATCAGCTATCGACTCTAAATAATCACTATCAACTATAAATGATCAGCTATCGACTATAAATAATCACTAAAGACTGTAAATTATCAGCCATCGACTATAAATGATCAGCTATGGACTATAAATAATCACTATCGACTCTAAATAATCACTATCGACTCTAAATAATCACTATCGACTATAGATTAACAGCTATCGACTATAATCACTATCGACTATAAATGATCAGCTATCGACTATAAATAATCACTATCGAAAAAAAATAATCACTATCGACTATAAATGATCACTATCGACTATAAATTATCAGCTATCGACTATAATCACTATCGACTATAAATGATCAGCTATCGACTCTAAATAATCACTATCGACTATAAATGATCAGCTATCGACTCTAAATAATCACTATCGACTCTAAATAATCACTATCGACTATAAATGATCAGCTATCGACTCTAAATAATCACTATCGACTATAAATGATCAGCTATCGACTATAAATAATCACTATCGACTATAAATGATCAGCTATCGACTATAAATAATCACTATCGACTCTAAATAATCACAATCGACTCTAAATAATCACTATCGACTATAAATGATCACTATCGACTATAAATTATCAGCTATCGACTATAATCACTATCGAATATAAATGATCAGCTATCGACTATATATAATCACTATCCACTATAAATAATCACTATCGACTCTAAATAATCACTATCGACTATAAATGATCAGCTATCGACTCTAAATAATCACTATCGACTATAAATGATCAGCTATCGACTATAAATAATCACTATCCACTATAAATAATCACTATCGACTATAAATGATCAGCTATCGACTATAAATAATCACTATCGACTATAAATAATCACTATCGACTATAAATGATCAGCTATCGACTATAAATGACCAGCTATCGACTCTAAATAATCACTATCGACTATAAATGATCACTATCGACTATAAATTATCAGCTATCGACTATAATCACTATTGACTATAAATTATCAGCTATCGACTATAAATAATCACTACCGACTTTAAATGATCAGCTATCGACTATAAATGATCAGTTATCGACTATAATCACTATCGACTATAAATGATCACTATCGACTATAAATTATCAGCTATCGACTATAATCACTATCGACTATAAATAATCACTATCGACTATAAATGATCAGCTATCGACTCTAAATAATCACTATCAACTATAAATGATCAGCTATCGACTATAAATAATCACTAAAGACTGTAAATTATCAGCCATCGACTATAAATGATCAGCTATGGACTATAAATAATCACTATCGACTCTAAATAATCACTATCGACTATAGATTAACAGCTATCGACTATAATCACTATCGACTATAAATGATCAGCTATCGACTATAAATAATCACTATCGAAAATAAATAATCACTATCGACTATAAATGATCACTATCGACTATAAATTATCAGCTATCGACTATAATCACTATCGACTATAAATGATCAGCTATCGACTCTAAATAATCACTATCGACTATAAATGATCAGCTATCGACTCTAAATAATCACTATCGACTCTAAATAATCACTATCGACTATAAATGATCAGCTATCGACTCTAAATAATCACTATCGACTATAAATGATCAGCTATCGACTATAAATAATCACTATCGACTATAAATGATCAGCTATCGACTATAAATAATCACTATCCACTATAAATAATCACTATCGACTCTAAATAATCACTATCGACTATAAATGATCAGCTATCGACTCTAAATAATCACTATCGACTATAAATGATCAGCTATCGACTATAAATAATCACTATCCACTATAAATAATCACTATCGACTATAAATGATCAGCTATCGACTATAAATAATCACTATCGACTATAAATAATCACTATCGACTATAAATGATCAGCTATCGACTATAAATGACCAGCTATCGACTCTAAATAATCACTATCGACTATAAATGATCACTATCGACTATAAATTATCAGCTATCGACTATAATCACTATTGACTATAAATTATCAGCTATCGACTCTAAATGATCAGCTATCGACTATATATGATCAGCTATCGACTATAAAAAATCACTATCGTTAGGCTTTGATGTTAAAGTCATTAAGAATAAAGGTTCATCAGTCACCAGATGGAGCTGAGATGACTAGAAGAGTCCCACGGCAGGCGAGCTCCATCATACATGTAGAACCCAAGCGACAGGTAGTTCCGCAAATTATCTTGCCCCAAAACTGAAGTTTCTCTAAATACGAATGGCTCATAAAGTTATGAAGATTGGTGAACTACATCTGTAATGAGACTGATTTAAGGCAGCGTTATATTTTCAAACAACCTTTCTGGACTTTGTAAAAGTATTTGTTCACTCTCTGCTTTACAGTGAAGCTACTGTTAACCTACCTCGGTTGCTACACAAAATTGATTGCAGCTGATTGCATCTCAACTGACGAAGAGAGGAAGTTTGCAGCGCCTTGAATGCATACGGACAACCTGTGGCAATAAACTACAAAGCAATTAAAATGGTGTTTTGTCATCTGTGCAGTGCAAGGTCATCGATTCGCGCAGTCGTTCTTGAAAGCCGCGGCATGGCTTACATACACCGCCAAGAATCCAGTTCTAAGCGTATTTATTATCTCTTTTGCGTGGTTCTATATATGACAGGTGGCTTGCATTGAATTCGTCCTTGATTCGTATCACACGCATGATTCCGATTATATGCTATACGCTGAATTCGAGAAGTCTACACAAGGCGCTCTATATATAATATTATGCAGATATTTATGCATAGGCAAACATTGACAAATGCATGACTACATTGCATGCATAGATGCACACATGCATACATATACATACAGACATACATACATTCAAACACACACACACAATACATACATTCATTCACACATACATACATACATACATACAATTGTATATATAAGTATGTAGGTATACTTATATGCATGTATATGTGTATTTTCCTGTTTCTATGTAAGCATGTGTGTATGTGTTTTGCCACGTTATGTCGGCAGGGTCTCTGCAGTGTAGAGTTTTTTTAAGACAGGCAAGAGATAAACGTGCCTGTTGCATGCTAACGGTAATGAACTGGGAAGGGGAGGCTCTGTTTTTCACTAGCCAACTGCAAAGTGGAAGTAGGTACATGTAGCTCTGTATGGTAAGCATGTTTTGGACCAGTAAGTCAGCAGATATGTATGCATGTATGTATGTATGTATGTATGTATGTATGTATGTATGTATGTATGTATGAGCACTTGTTATAGCGCCCCTTCCAGATTTCTACTCAGAGGTGCTCCCGACTACAGCGCGGACACTGAATCGGAGTTTCACGCCGAAGCACATGAGCAATTGCGAGTGAAGGACTTGCCCATGCAGGGTCCCTACGCGGCAGCTTGAGGTGGATTCCAACCCGCAACCCTCCGGCTGCAAGGCACCGAACATACCCCTACACCACCGCGTATGAGCATATGAGCATTGGCATGCAGAAAGTTCACGCCCGACCGTATTATTTCGAGAGTATACATGGAAATTACTCCGAGGGAATCTCAGAACTAATCATACGATGAGCGTGAGTTTGCGTAATATGTTCCCCGATCTGCGCGTCTCTAAAATATAATTTGGAATAGGGTCCTTTGTGATTTTTGAACCGTTCAAAGCGGTGAATGTCATGAAAATTAGATATAGTTGTCCCATAAAACCATGGTTCTAATTATGGCCTGGTAAAAGTATTATTATGGTCGAATTAAGTTAGGTGACCAATAAAAAACGCAAAACGGCGTCATTGTTTGTAATTAATTATTTAATCAGCAAGCAATTATCTTGTAATTTCAATGATCTCTCATAAATTTAATTAATGAGTTAATTTCTTTTAATTTGGAACTTGTCTAATACGTTTAATCAGAAAGTCATAAATGTTGTAATTTGGATTTTCTGGCTGTCGATAATCGGACCCATCTGCAACAATCGTAATTAACAAAATCAGTTCATTAGACAGATTTACATCTACGCCGTTATATCCCAATCATACCCCGGGAATGAAAGGTAAATTAATGGGAAGTGACAGCTAATGCATGCACGCACCTTAATTAACACATTAATACTCTTTAGACAAGGACTGCATATTCGACATAGTTGAAGCATTCTTGTAACTTAACTTTACGAAATGCAAAGTTGCAGTCAATTTGCTACACGTTAGGATTTGTAATTACAGGTGGCGTCGACTTTATTAAAGAATCAAGCCACCGGAACATAAACAGTAATTAAAAAACCTATCGCTGTGGATTACATAGCCAATGCTACTAGTACATGTTCCATGCATGTTCCATGCATAAACATTTTTAATTAATTATTAATTATAATGCATATATCATGATAATATTATATGCAGCCATTCATGCACGCATCTAGGCCTAGTATAAAACATACGCACAGATATAGCTGTATATTATAGACAAATACTTGAAATACAATACATAGATACAAATAAATATACATACACACAACCAAACATGTATGCACGCATAGAAACATAGGCCTAATGCACGCATAGAAACATAGGCCTACATAAATGCATAAAACACAGTGTACATACATCATGCATGCTTAGAGTTAGAAAAATCATGTTTCATTTTCCTACGGTGAAACAACAGGCTATGTGACGTGTTGTAAACAAAGCTATCCTTGAAAATATACTTACAAGTGACCCAGCAGGTCTCGATGTCCGGACAGTGAGGGTCACACACTGGGGTATCAGACGCCCTCATTGGTTATCTTTGGTTTGCGGGGATAACTTCTCCCGAGTGAATGTACGAGCTCCCATGCGCTGGGGAACGTTTCACACCTTCCGCCGCGTTAATCTGCGAGTGCGCATGTCCTTCGTTCGATCTCTTAAAATCTCTTTTATCAGACCAGAAGCCTTCCAAGGCTGCACCTATACCAAATGTCCAAAATAACATAGCGATGTAACGGCAAGATGGTAGAATCTTAAGACGCGCGTTTTCGGTTGTCTCCAACTCGACACCAACGCTAAAAGCATCTTAATCTCCAAACTTCTAAAGCGCCACTCGAAAGCCAAGCGCAGGGCACCAGCTTATTCACGAACGCTGATGCATAACCAGTGTTTCCGTTAACGTCCAAGCGGCCGTTTTTACCGCCGTAACAAATTTCCAAAACGTCCAAATTTCTCAGGCTAGGCGTAAAATTCCAAATAGCTACGTCTAAAATTCGAGGTCAGGACGCAAGTATGCATCCTCTTTTGGACTCTAACGGAAACGCTGTGTAGGCCTATAGAGACTAATGTACAATTTCTGTATTTCAAATCGTGTCCGCTAAGTTTTGTTGATACAACGCTGGCAGACGAATTTTAGCAATATAGAGTCGGGTTAGAATTTGGATCATCCGTGGAATAAAAAGCCAATTGGCGCCCAATAGGCTTTCATGGAAATGCATACCAGAGCAGGAGGTTAATAAGAGGTTAATAAGATTTCTCAACACTGGATTTTTGTGGTCGTGTTATGAACTTCAGCACATGAATCATTGGACCTCAGGAGCACATTTCTTATGAGAACTTCCCGTAGTGGAAAGCAAACAAAGTGTATTACCTTTTCCGCCAACAATTTTTAGCTGTCTCTATATTTAACCTGTTAGATCTAAGTCGTTGCATTCATAACAGTCACTCACATCATCAAATTGTCTAATCAAATTCGTTAACAATTTTTACTTTACCCCTATATAAAACAGATGTGCGTAGTATACAAGTCTGTCTTACCCTGGTTAAGCAGGAGCACGAAGAGGCTCAGGAAAATGATTGTCTTCATCTGAAATATAACAGTTCATGCATTCATATTTAGCATCGTTACAAGTCATTACGAGACTTGAAGCAATGTATAGAAGCCAAACATTCCAATAGAAAACTTTCGATGGAGAGAGCGCGCGCGAGAGAGAGAGTGAGTGAGACAAACAGACAGACATACAGACGGAGACAGACAGAGACATAGAGACAGAGACATAGACAGTTACCGGTTCATCCATCTGGAACACTCCACCTCCTCATTTTCATTTGTCTTTTGCCGACGTTCATTCACACTGTTTCACAGTCCATTCATCTGGAAACTCTCTACCTCCTCATGTTCACAACTCTCCATGCCATAACTGTTTTTCGCTCAAAAACTAAAACTTGCCTTAATGTTTTCTCTTGCCCTTCTGAACATTGTAAGGGTGTCCTTGTCAGATTTTAGTTGCATTCTATTGTTTAAAATGATTCCATATCTTTATAATTGGTTTACGAAATGGGTGTCTAGTTCCACGAGGCTGAAAGGACTTCTGAGTTAATAATGTAGACGTGGCGCTGTATGAAGGATCTGTTCTTGACATCCACCATGACCTACATAGAAAGTGTGTCTTGTTTTGGTTTCTGATTTCTCGTCCTCGCCTTCAGCCGAAACGAACCATATTTTATGCAGTATGTTTTAATGATATAACTATAATTATTCAGGCCGGTTAGAGTTGCCTCTTTTAAGTTTCAAGTTTCAATATTATCTTATTCTTATACACTGTAACTTGCAATTTCTGCTGTCATTGCAATGCAGCAGTAACCTTTTCCAAATAATAATAATATTGCAGTCTCTTCTTCGGCTGTGTAGCAGTTGACGCTGCAACGACAAGAACTTCTGAAGGTGAACACGCTGAGCAGTCTCCTCTCGCCGATATTTAGGCCTATACCGTAAAGATCAATTTAATAATTCTTTACAATTTGATTTACTACCGTCATAACCTGTCACAAAACGTCTCAAGTTGTCTTATTTTGACAGTTATCTGTCGGACGATTGCAATTATTAAGGTCCTCATGAATGTCTTTGTACGGTACGCGTAAACCAGAGACCTGCAGTTCTTACTTTACTCTGTGTCTTGTTTCGCCTTGACCTTGTACCATACCATGCCTTATCTTGCACTATCTTTATACCTGCGTCACCCTTACATATCTTTATACCTGCGTCACCCTTGCGTCACCCTTACACAGCCTTGCATTTCGTTGCCCTACTTTGGCTCTACCCTACTTTACTATGACTTGCCTTATCTTTACCCCACTCCACCATTTCTTACCTTAACCATACCATAAGTTACTTTACATTATCTCACATAATACCTTACCTTATCTTACCCGACCGATCTATTAGCTTATCTTGCAATGCCTACCTTCCAACGGGTCTTTATTAAATACCTTACTTTTGTTCCACAATTGTGTGAGTGATAAGGCCCAATGTTTGTAATGTGTACGTATAGAGAACACCTTGCTTACATAACCCTACCTTACTTTGTAATGTGTACGTATAGAGAACACCTTGCTTACATAACCCTACCTTACCGTATATCGTATATACCGTATATCGCCCCACCTACGTGTGTCCTAAATAAAATGTAATTTTGCAATAGTTTAATAAATACCGCAATTTATAATGTCAGCCACTGAAACCGGGAGATCTAATATTATATCCAGGTGGCTGATTAAATTGCGAAACACGAGCTGAACCACAACAAAAGCATTGTGCAGTGATATAAGGATCCGAATACACATACATACATATGTGCATATATACAAACACATGTATAAACATACTTACGTTCATTCATTCTGAGAATTTGTATAGCACCTCTTCAAGTAACTTACTGAGGGGCGAAATAGACATATATATGATACATACATATATACGTATATATAGATACTCACACACGCATAAAATACATAATACATACATATATGCATGCAGATGTATGTATGTATACATACATGCATGTATACATACATACATTATGCATACATACACACATAGATACATATATAAAAATATATAGATACGTACATGCATACATACATACATCCACTTCTATCTCGATAGTTCTGCTTTCTTTGTTGATTTATGTCTTCTGCAATTTGTGTTCTTGTGAATTGTTTAATCGTCATCACATGTACATGTACAGCGAAGTGCGTTTGTCAGGCGCTTCGTTAAAGAATAAATATTATTATTATTATTATACACACCTACGCACATAAAGTCATACATACATACATACATACATACATACATACATAAATACATACATGCATACATACATACATACATACATACATACATACATACATACATACATACATACATACATACATACATACATACATACATACATACATACATACATACATACATACATACATACATACATACATACATACATACATACATACATACATACATACATACATACATACATACATACATAAATGCATATAATCATATTTATATACATGCATGCATGCATACATACATGCATGCATGCATACATAGATGCTGTACATAGATACATGGATACATACAGATACATACATAGCCTACATACATACATACATACATACTTTTAATGGCGTCTGACACAGATACCATATCAATTCTTTTCCTGCAATGTTTATGCCATAAAAACTACTAAAAAACCACACAAGGAACTTAAGACTCCCCCATACACGGTGCCTATGTAGTCTGTACCTCTCTGTTTTAGCGAACTGTCCCGCCAGATAATGCACAAGGTTAATAATAAGAAAAAGAAAATCCCTCAGAGCGGCTGACAAAACACGACCACGATCAGTCAGAAAGAGGTGAAAGGTCATCTAGAATTAATTGACTATTACAATTTAATTAATAATTTGAGGATTCCGTTATTTATATAGAGTGGATGTCTTAGCATGTTTGTTATTGACTTACCGATGCGATAAAATCCAATCAAAGATCGCCTTATTGTTTACGAAATAAGCACGTGTGCACATCTGCAGTCGACCTTTTGGCATTTTATAAAAAGAAGCTATACGTAGAAAAGAATAAAAAGGCCTACTGTATAGTAGTTGCCACCATAAACCCTAACTGGGTAGCTGATCTGCAAAAACTAGGTAACCACAGGCCTGCAAAAAAACTAATTGCTCTCTTGACATATATGTATGAGGGGGCACTGTGTCCGATTGGTTAGAGCGCTCGGCCTGTAACGCGGAGAGTACGGGTTCGAGCCTTGCCCGAGCGAGTTACTGTGAAGGGACCTCTTGAGCAAGTCCTTCGCTCACAATTGCTCTGCAATACAATAGTATCTGAGACTTCGTCGTGTGTGCACTTATGAACTTTGGAAGGAGGGCAATTTCAAAGTACAGTTGTATTGTATTGTATTGTATTGTATTGTATTGTATTGTATAATGTATGAAATTGCCAAATCTTCCATCCTGGTTTGGACGCTACAATGTCGATTTATATACATATGGGCATTTTAAGTAGCGCCTTTAAAAATATTTCAAAGGTAATGAAGCATGGTTATGCGACAAAAGCGATATAGTATAGAGAAAGTAACATCATAGTGACACTTGATAAAAATAGAAATCGATGATGGGCAATCGTAGATTCTTAGAAGTAACTAAAGATAGGCTACTTGAGCGCTACAAAAGCTCAGTTCAGAGCATCAACTCATTTATGAGCGCTGCGTCAAGTCAGAGAGGTTATCAAGAGATGCCGTATGAAGATCAACATCCATCCCGTTGACGGGATACCATAGAGCGCGCGCGAGAGTGAGAGACAGACAGACAGAGACAGACAGACAGACATACATACATACATACAGACAGACAGACAGAGACATACAGACAGACAGACAGACAGAGACAGGCAGAGACAGGCAGAGACAGACAGAGAGAGAGACAGACAGAGAGAGACAGAGAAAAACACAGAGAGAGAGACACAGAGAGAGACAGACAGAAAGAGACAGACAGAGACAGACAGAGAGAGGCAGAGAGAGAGAGAGACAGACAGACGTAGTGACACGGGCCTCCACTGGACACCGATCTCTGGACAACTCCTACTATACGACGCAGCGCTCGTGAATAAGCTGGTGCCCTGCGCTGAGCCTTAGAGTAACGCTATATAAATTAGGAGTTTAAGATTAGGCCTACGAATACGATTGCGAGTCTGTGACACTCTGTGTAAAGTGTTGGCCCTATCGAAAAGGAGGCGTGCATTGACCTCAGTAGAAAACATTCACGTGTACGATAGGCTATCTAAATGTTGGGTCCATCGGGCATGTGATATAGTTGACCGTATTTGCGATAAGGATTGCTTGTGACCTTTGCTCCGCTTGTATTTGACTCGGGTCTGTGTGAACCAGTTGTTGTCTTCTCATGACTCTCGTGACCACTTGAGTTTAATGTGAAGACGGTTTCACATACACCATTGGCTTTTGCTCCGATGTATAGGACTATATACAATTGAAAACTTGAAAACAACCAAAACGAACAAGAAAAAGACCAGAGAAAAGTCGGATAGCAACCAGAAAACAACCTAAAACAACAGGAAAACTGCGCTACCTCCCTGATACAGAATTTGCGTTTGTGAACGACAGAGTTTTTGTTGCAGTTTTCTCCAGTTTCTTCCGTGACCCAGTTACAACTGAAGACGAAGCTTCAAACGGTTAATCCATACGGTAAGGGCGCTTCTTTCATAGAGTTTTTAATCGCGATGTGTAGCGTTGTACATGTATGTTTAACGTATACATCTGTGTAATGTAATGTAAATCTACGAAATATCTCTGTGCCCCACTAAAGCCACGTAAGGGAGACCAGCTCAATCACCGAAAATATATCAAATGAAATCCACTGTAGCCAAGTTGTTTGGTTCGTTCCGGTGCCAGGTCAGATTCCGTGGATGTGGGGAAAACCGAATTCGGGGAGATTTCGGTGGGCTACAGTTACTCCCAATCTTGCTCATAGTGTTGTCATTTCGATGGGGTGGTTTATGGGTTCAAACACCCTGAAATAAATGCTTTACTGTCAGTAAAAACCAAAAATTTATAAAAATAAGACCATGTCCAATGGAAAACGCCCCGAAAACTAAAACCCCAAAATTGATGAAACAGCTGAAAAACAGGGACAGTCTGGCAACGGGGCAGAGAGATAGACAGAGAGAGACAGAGAGCGACAGAGAGAGACAGAGAGAGAGACACCCACATACATGTACACAGCCAGAGTAAAAGAGAACTGAAAAAATTGTCTTCATTGGTTGTATAGAGTTCAAAAACGGACGGCTTAAGCACGTGAATCTAACTGCAATTGTAGCCTAATTGTAATTAGTAACTTCTATTGCGCCTGTGTTTAATGCACAATGCATCATTCATTCATTCATTCATTCATTCAAAGATTTATATAGCGCCCCTTCAAGGTAACTATTCAGCCCTGGCAAGAAGATAAGTTTTCAAACGGCCATTGAGTTGGTTTTAAGACGCCGAAGCGCCACCTATCGAATTGTCTGTCAACTGATGGCGAACCAAAACCAAACCGTAACTGCAGGTCAGCAGTATCAAGAAGATCCACTGAGACATACATGTATGCTACTGTTAACAGTGCACTGTAATCGATTGGTGTGTAGCGTTGAAGTTCAGTATCAACAGTCTGGCACTGCATGGCGCAGTGGACTCTACTGCTGTACGAGTGCGACGTCGGGCTACATTGTACATGCATTGCATATAATTATATTATAGCGAAAGAAGAGCATGCAAGGCGTATAAAGGAAGGCCAACAAGTACATCCCGAAAGGCAGCCACGGGTAATCGAAGTGTAGCGACTTCGCTTTCTTAGCCACGGCATACGAGGGCGGGTGGCCAGTCCTCTCCCTCGCCTCCGCCTAATCTTCTCAGGGACAGTGCACGGTCAATGTACACATTATAGCTGAGTTGGTTAGGGGCTCAAGGGGATAGCAGAAATCCTGGCGAGGATTTGAACCCCAGACCTGCCTATTGACTGTCCAGCAGCTGACCACTAATAGGAATAGAGAAAGTTTGTAGACATTTCTTTATATAGCGCCTATGTGTAAGCTTGTCCCTCTGACACTTCTTTTGTGTGACGCTGGGAAATATAGGAGCTTTCCATTACATTACATTACATCCAGTTCCACCTTGAAAATTTCCAGTTATCCTTACGAGCGATGTAGGCTACTGAAGAGAAAATGGTTAACGAATAGAGCGGCATCTAAAGCAACAAACGGTTGCATCAGGTATCCGCCGAGATTCTAAAATAATGGCCGTTGAACATGCAATAGATCTTGTTACAGGGTGTTCTGCACGCTATAATTGACTCGAGGCCATTCATACATGTATTTTTAGCCCTCTTGTTAAACAGGCCTATACACAGTTATAAAGCCCTATAGTTAATGTAGCTATAGTTAGACCAGACCAGTACGTAGGGCTAGATTTTATTATGCAGAAGTTTTTGTGTCTATATGTATATGGTAATGTTTCGTCACTTCAAAGACTCTGAATTCTGAGCCAATGATCAACAGATCTGAAATGAGGCACAAGCATTCGGTTGGAACGAAACGCCCGTGTTCTGATGAGCTGCCAATTATCATCCATGTCCAA